>CM025617.2:10064536-10092821 GCA_014621495.2 Entosphenus tridentatus
GGGTGGAGGGAGGGCGGGGTGAAGTGCAGCTGTTGGAGTGCCGAGCTGCATGGTAGTAGGAATACGTTCAAATTACAAAATATGATTAACAACAACGCCCCTATGACTAACTGTTCTTCTGCACACGGCCACTATAATGATCAGGGCGATCGCCTCGGTGTTGCTGGTGAATGGCAAAACAATTGGATTAATAAACTGTAGCAAATAACAATAATGTATTTTTGAAGATTATACTATTTTTACATATATTCTTTACCATTATTTCACAGAACCGTGACAGATTGCAATGGCTTGGGGAGGCCTTCATCCAGAAGTAGATTGATCATGGCTGATGGTTTTACAAGTAGATATGTCATTATATATTGTGTATACATATGGGGAGTGCCACTTTGTGGAGAGTAGGCAGGGGGTTACATTCTGGAGAGAGCTGGCACTTTCCAGAGTCACGTCGGATATCCTCCACTGATCTCAGAGCTGCCAGGAGGAAAATCGTGCCCACCCCACAGTCATTTGAACAGATAGGCACAAGCCTATGCACATTTATTAATATACTTTAGATGTAAAAGACGAAGAAAGCCTTATTGACTATCGCTGCAAGTGATATACCGTGCTGGCTTGTTCTACACTGAGAATGTATTGCACTTGCCAGAGCTTCTTCAGTTAGAATTGATCTTTGCTGATTCTGGAGCGATTGTTTTACCTTCGAATAAACGAGTTGTCCCTGGGCAATCCGCTTTCCTCCTACGATCCAAAACATAAACCTTCTGCAAAAGGCTCTGGTCACATTAACATCACTAGCCCCGACCACTTTTGTATGACCCTTGAGATACACCCATTTCAAACCTTTTAAAACAGTCTGCCTCAGCAGCAGACCATGCTTTCCCGCCTGATGATGGTGTTGCGCCCGAAACGTCGTGATTTATTTTATTTTATACCTACGTGACTTTACCGAAAGAACCAAAGAGTATGGATTCCTGCAGTCACGAAAGCTTCAAATCAAGATTGATGAAAGAAAGTATAACTTTGAAGTATGTTTAATATTCAGTGGAATTACTGTACACTAAACTCTTGTTAAGTCGACACATGGGATTGGCCTTGCCGAATTATCCAATATTCTGAATTATGTACAATGTTACTCCCCAGTGACTCCTGCCCTAATAAAAAATATTGTCACACCTGCATCAATTCTAACCAAAACTGGATTTGTCTCGCAGACTAAGGGATTCATACTTCAGTCCCTTTATATTACTTCTTTCCCTTTATATTACTTCTTGATGTAGGTGTAGACGACATGTCTGAGAGGGTTCGCTTGCACAGAGTACAAAAACAAGGTAAAGTCCAAAGTAACGCCCACCACGCTCACCACTCCCACCACGGTCACCACTTTCACCACGCTCACCACACTCCCCACAATCACTACGCTCACCATGCGTGCCGCCACCAGACCGAGTTGGTGTTCTGGTCGTGGCGCGCGGCGTCGCTCCACGTGTCTGCCGAAATTTTACCATTCGTTAGAGCAATTCGGCTCATGGTGAATTACTAATACAGTACTGTATATATGCAGAAAACGCATCCGTGCCGAATTATCTCCAATTATGAATGATCAAATACCGAAATAACGAGGTTTTACTGTATGTCCAAAACTGAGAGTCAATCTCTTCACCCTTGAAAGAGAGATGTTCCATCTGAAGGGCTTCTCCAGGTAAAATATTTGAATAACTGAAACTCATTTATATTTATTTTTTTGCCAACTGGCCAGGATTGGGCAAGAACACAACCCACTTTTCACCCAGGCAACTGGAGAGGAGAGACTCGGATATTTACTTCTTATTTACTTATTTAGCTATGAAGGCACACTCGGTTGTAGGACTGTCGGGAGGATTTTTATTTTAAGATCTTTTCAGCCAATTAGTGATGAGTGTTTATACGTGTGAGAAGAAAAAAACAAATGCTAAATTATGCAATATGAATTGAAATAACTTTAATTTTTTACTTATGTTATCGGTGATTGTCATATGGTTACTATTCCAATATTGAACCAGGACATATAAAACACCGGTAGAACCAACTGAAGTCACCCTGCTTGACCGTCATGAGTCTGTGAGCTGTGCGTGTTCATGGGGAGGGGTTGTGCTATGCTTCATGAACTGCTATTCGAAACCGGTGACTTGAGCTCCGTTCCCAGCCTTGGCGAACATCATCGACAGCTTGTGTCTGATGCTGTCCTCGGCATATCCACGTCTTGAAAGGGCACGCTAAGGTGGTGGGGTGTAACCGTCAACTTGGGAGAAATAACGAAGACTCGTAATCGTGCGGGCCATGCCATCCCCTATTGTGCCGTGCCTGCCTTAATGGGTGCTTGCTAACGATATTCACAGTCGATGAGGTTAAATGGTGGACCTTTTGTCTTTGTCAAGATTGATCGAAGTGTGTGTGTGTGTGTGTCCAGTGTCAATTTGCACCCGCTGAAGTTCCATTGCTATTGGTTCTGTCTGTTGATTTCAACAGGGAAATCTACCGCTTGTCATTTTTTCTAAAAAAATTTGTTCAAAGTTTACCCAGACAACCAACACCTTTCCCTCTGCCACCATAATTGCTATTGTGTGTATGCTGGCAGTCATAGTCGTATGTATCGGCTTTTCCCTACCATGGGAATGTATCATTTCTGCCACGGGCTCAGGGCCACCCTCACCCAACCCCCGAAGCCAATGCGCTTTGCTCAGATGGAAACCTTCTAAACAGTGGATATACATGTACAGCTCTTTTTGTTAATCCACTGCTGGATGAGGGGCCTCCCCAAGTCAATGTGGGTTTTGGGGGCGAAATAAGCATACTTCACCAAGCTGCTCACTGTGGGTTGGTGATGGCGGGAAGCGTCTACGCGGGAGCATAGAAGTACAATACAACAGTGTTTTACTCTGCACTGCTCTCTGTTGCCCACTGTGTGGCCCGGCAAGCCCCCATGACAATTTGCACCATTTTTATCGGTGATGAAGATGATGATGATGGTGGTAATGAACGTACCTAGGTGATGCCATTATGCATCGATAAACTAAGCAATCAGTTTAACACTTTCGCGACCAATATTATCCACAATGGAGGTTTTTTAGGTTGGATCGCGTAAATATCAATGTGTCGTTAAACCGGCCCACCGCCCTACACAGCCAATTAGTTACGAGTAACGAATTGGCTTGTGTTGTTTGTGACAAACCTTACTCATCGGCTGTGTCGGGTGGTGGCGGGTTTAATGACACATTTCTATTTACACTATCTCGTCCAAAAACTTCTAATATGGACAATCAGTAATCCTCGTTCATTATTCAGCAGTGGTAATTCTATGGATATTTTATCCAAACCTTCGGAATGTAGACTTTCACTTGCCTCGCGGTTACTGAAGGAGAGATGGGTACTTTTACATTGTCCGTTTGGACAGGGATACACTTTTACTTTCATTTGAATATTGGCTTTGCAGGCACCGTGTCGTAATAATTAACGTTTTTAAATACACACTTGATGTGTTACTCATTTATGCAGCAGCAATTATTCCTTTGTACATTTCTAAAGGCATTTGTATCATAAAGAACATACAAATGTTCAGCAAAGTCATTTGTTTTGTTATTTTCATTTGCGCTGTGTGTAATTGTAATGTTTTGACAAGCTTATTATGTTTTGCTTGCAGATTGATTTTGCTCGACCTTCACTTTGCACCCCGGAGTGCACCTCTCATGATTACACCAACTCTGCCTTGCTGTAGATTACTACTATTATTATTTAGTGCCATCATTGATCAAGTTTAGCCGATCTGCCAGGTTCTCATCTCCGTTCGTATCTATGAGCCAGTGGTAGAAACTTCTTGTTGCGATGATTAGTTGAATAATATGACAATCACTGACGATTTCCAACAAAGTGGTAGAGATTTTATTGACCCCCCCCCCTCTCCCCAAAGGGATGCTGAAAAGGGGACTGAACCAGCAACCTTTCTATCGCGGGTCAGCCACGAACCGTAACGCCACCCTGCAGGGTTACGCCTCCTTTACTTGGCAACGAGACTGGAATTCGAACGTCGTCCCCTCCTTGTCTTGGTATCTTACCGCACGTGCGGTCGCATTATCCCCCTGGGCCGCCCAGTCACTTTTTTTATATTCTGACGCACGTAAATAAACATGAGACTGTCCTGGGTGCAAGGGAGAGACCGGCATTACAATACAACCTTTTCAGACGTCCCTGGCTGGCATATCACAGACACGCGCACACACCCTCGGCCTTAGCCTTTATCCCCTTCCCTGGCAGTCACGTTTACCGGGTAGCCCGTATAATACCATGCGAAGCGGGACACTGACTCAAAGTGACTTTTATAGAGGGAGCGTTACACTCGGTTTGGTTCAATTCCATTCAGTGTCCTTTATTTAACCACGTGAAGAATATTGTTTGATGTTCCAAAAGTATAATAAGATTTTTTAAAATTCACATTGTCTCTTTGCTTTAAATAGCATGGGGCAGTGGACATCAACTGTTGTGACCAAGCTCGCGGTGGAAATCACTCCAAAGGAGAGCCACTGATGACTCCCCAAAAGTTGATGCTTAATGTATTGAGCCCGAAGGTATAATGGTGGGATGTTATAACCGCCAATCTGGATTTAACTTACAGCCTTCCAATTGTCAATCAAACATTCTTACACTGTGCCACCCGGCGCTGAATGTGTACAACAGTAATACTTAATTCCCAAGAAAAACGAACTTGAGTGTCGAAACTCAATGTCAGGAGAGTTGTGTGTTGGGGTGTTTGGGTTGTGGAGTTGAGCGCCATCGGTGATGGGTCATGAGCGGCGGGGTTATCAATCGTAGACTGTGGGTCGTGGGTCGTGGGTAGTGCTTGGGTAGGGCTGGGGGTTTGTTTATATCTTCTCCGTCCTCACCGTGATCCTGCTAAATGTTACATCCTTTATTCCGACAGTCCCATGCTGAAATATGAATGTCTCTCATTAAAGTGGAATATAAATTGGACACAGGATGGAGGGAAAAAATAATGCCTAAATAAATAAATTACCTCGTGGAACAAAGCTTCAAATCATCAGACAGTGGGACGTGGCCGGATGTCGGCAAAGGAAACCCACAAAAGTTTAACGGTGTCCTCATTAAACCTTTCTTCACCCAAAAATAGACAAGGCCTCTGATTTGTTGGCTATCGCCTAACTTTCACTCTGCTGACTTTTATGCATGTGAGCTCTGTCCAGCTGCCCGGTAATTTCTCCGAGGAATTACCAAAGTGCACTCTGCTGCTAAACTGTGAAAATGCCTGTAGCAGACCCTGTGACATCATTCGCAAGGGTGTAGGCCATTTTGTGCTAATATCAAAGCCCATATAGACAATGCTAAATTGTAGCAAACTTAATAAATGGGCAGATCTTACTTCGGTAATAGTTTATAAATCCCAATGGGCTTTCACATGGTAAGAAGTGCTTTGATTAACATAAATTCACGATGTATACATCCAATGGCATGTGTAAGAAGAGATAGTTTTTTCGATTTGTATACATCGTATATTTTGTTATTCGTAATTCGTGTGTCGGGTTAGATTGTCTGGGTATGTCAGTTTTTTTTCGATAACCCTCCACCACCCGACAGAGCCAATGAAATCATGTTGTCACGCTATGGGAAAATATGTCGAATGCTGAAAAGCAAGCAAAACTTGACAATTCGGTACGATGTTTCGCCAGCGATTAAAATCGGTATTGTCAGGTCAAGTCTCTCGTCAATTTAAATTTTGTTTACTAACATGTGGCTCCTCCTCGCACAGATCTGCCACTCAAAACACCATTGCATTCATACTCAACATAAAATTTGAGTATTCTAAACGTTGATAAAAAGTATTTCTATCCCCGAACTATCTACAATTGTTTACATAGAAAAACAAAAGGAACTTTGGTTCTTTCGGTCGGTAAAGTCACGTATAAAGAGAAAATAAAAAATTAAATAATAGCATACGACGTTTTGATTGCAACACAAGCAATCATCATCAGGTATAAATGAAATAGAAAACAAACCTAGTATACTTAGAAATATAATGCAATACAACACAGAGAGTCGGCTAACATAACAGTCAACACCCTACCTGGTTGATTACGTTCTTCAAGAGAATGCTAAATTTGAGAGAGAGAGATAAAACATTAGAATGCTAAATTTGAGAGAAAGAGATAAAACATTAGCATTCTCTGGAAAAACGTAATCAACCTGGTAGGTTGTTGACTGTTATGTCTGCCGACTCTCTGTGTTG
Source organism: Entosphenus tridentatus (assembly GCA_014621495.2). NCBI lineage: Eukaryota > Metazoa > Chordata > Hyperoartia > Petromyzontiformes > Petromyzontidae > Entosphenus > Entosphenus tridentatus. Next base: position 10,070,811 of record CM025617.2, read on the forward strand.
TATTGCATTATATTTCTAAGTTTACTAGGTTTGTTTTCTATTTCATTTCTACCTGATGATGATTGCTTGTGCTGCAATCGAAACGTCGTATGCTATTATTTAACTTATTATTTTCTCTTTATACGTGACTTTACCGAAAGAACCAAAGAGTAATTCCTGCAGTCACGAAAGCTCCAAATAAAACAAAAGCAAGTTGTGGCTGTGAGCTTGTTATGTGCAAGTGCACAGAGATGCGTTGTCACTTGAATGTAGCGATGGAGTCGAGTGTGTGGATTGCCTCCAGGAGGTTGTTCCAGTATTGTGGCGCTCTAAAAGTTTAATTCTCGTGTTTAATTAATTCTAATATTGGCTGTGAAAGCCTTACGTCTATATTTTATGTTTACATCACCCCTGAAGCCACTAGGGGCCACTCAAATCACCACGGTGTTAAAAGCAAAGTGTGAGCCTTAAACCTAATTGCGAGCCGGAGTCGCATGGATTCTTCAGTTTGTTGGGGGTGTGAATCATCCCACCTCTAATTGTGTCTCGTTACGTCCCTAATTGTGTCTCCCGATAACAGAAATGTAATTGTTTATACGTCTTAAATCAAATGCAAAGTGTCTGCGGACTTAAATGAGCATTGGCCAGTGGAATGGGACAGTTTATCCGTAACACCACAACTGTTGATTCCCCCAAGATGATGCACAGAGTTGACTGATAAATCTTGACTTAAAGCTTTCGTGACTGCAGGAATTCATATTCTTTGGGTCTTTCGGGAAAGTCACTTAGATAGGTTCAAAGAAAATAACAAAAAACAAAAACTACGACGTTTCGATCGCAACACAAGCGGTCGTCTTCAGGAAAAGGAGGGTTAGATTCCAAAGGCAAACTATTTATAAATGTTTGAAATGGGCGTAGCCAAAATGTCAGCAGCCAATGATAATGTAAGTGGTGGGCAGCCAGCCCGACGGTGGTTGGTTTTCCACCAATCAAAGGGCTGCCAGGTGAAAATTAGCATGTTAAAGAGAAATTAGCATGTTAATGGTAGATCGCAGAGCCGCAATCAAGTGATCGGCGCGCGAATAGGCTGTGTTAGTGTGAATCCTGTGAAAGCTCAAGTTTGAAATGGGCGTAAAGCACAACTAACATTGGAAGGTGGTAGGATGGGAACATCATAGCCAGTTATGACTTAAACTGGTTGATAACGTCCTTCCAATGATTGCTCAGTTTTTACCCATCTTCTCGGTTGAAATTGTCTGTGTCTTTGTATGGATAGTTTCATGAACATATCTTTGTTGATAGCCAGGTGGCTTGCAAAGTACCTTCGTCTTAGAGAAATCTATTTCGTGTGAGCCCACCGCATTAAAACAATGATCAGCCGAGGTATTGGTTCGACCATGTTTCAGATCTGCCTCATGTTCATGAACACAGTCCGAGACATGTCGCTTAGTTTCCCCGATGTAACTACTGCCACAGACACAGCTTAGTTTGTAGACGCCGGGGTATTGCATGTCAGGGATCACATGCTTCACAGATGGGATCAGATCACGAATATTATGTACTGTGTTAAGTCGAACTGGATCTTGTGTTTGCTCATGATTTGGTAAATATTTATAGTTACCCCTGCTATGTATGGCAAGGTGATGGTTTTGATTGGGTCCTCAGATGGTTCTTTCCCAACGGTTGGGGTGATAGCTTTATGGATTGTGTAGTCTGAATATCCATTCGTCTTGAGAGCTTGGTGTACGTGTTCCAGTTCACTGGCTACGAAAACCAACAATATCATCACCGATTCGACATCTTTAATCGAACCAACCAAGCGATTTTCCTTAAAACCCTCTGCTGCTAGACCACCCAGATTGTATGGCTTACCACATGATGATCTTTCCCTGGTCAGCCCACCTTTCCGTGAGAGTTTTGCATTTTACAAGAATGCATCGCCGTACTGGGCTTGTCGGCTCCGCTTTCGAGTGGATTTGTGCGACGCTAATTTTCACAGCGAACTCCAGCCCTTAATCCCTTCCCTTTTCCCGCATCAATCTCCTGCTGACTCTATGCGAAGGTCATTTTTTTCGGGCCGAATTTCCTAATAGGGAGGGGGGGGGTGGTTACGAGGCGAGGGAGGGAGAGTACCAATTTCCCGGCTCACTGGGGAACTAAAATAACACTGTGCATTTTAACACGTCGGTTGCTACGAATCATTAACTTTTAAATTACGCCAGGGAGGCCACGCCGTGGTGTCGAGTGAGGCCGCACCGCAAACAAAGTGAGACGTCTGAAGTCCTCGTGGGTTCTCTTTAACTCGGTTTGTGTGTGTGTGTATATGTTTGTGTTGACTGTACAACAGTTATGCAGCTGGATTGAACTTACGGTAAAGCGTGTGACTCTCGGTCAGAAGTTTGCGAGTTCTCATCCTGATTGGGGTCTCGACGGAGAAAATAGTTTCTGTGGAGGTCAAGAGCGTGAGTTGAGAAGCATGTAGGAAGTCAGTAGTGAAATCTTCCTGTGGAAATGCTGGCCCCCACCTCGATATCCACACACACTGTCTCAAGGCAGCTAATGGGAAGTTGCTGTGCACTAAAATGGTTTGAACAGCGAGACGCTTTGGCATTTTAACAGTGTAAAGGCCTTGCAGTGTCACTTCTAGATCATTCCACAATGCTGGCCAATATCACAATTGGAATACAATTAGGAGGTAACAAAAAATGCAACAATGAAAAGACCTAGAATTAAACAAAAATCGATTAAAATAAATTTGCTCTAGACATAGGGGTTGTTTTTACCCTCTGCCATCATATTACTTTAGCACTTTGAGTCCAAAGGTTATTTAGTCTAAAGTGCCAGACACAATATGCCAAGTTACCTTAATTTATCTCTGCAGCAGCAGTGCCTTGGAATGTTGCTGTCGACGCTAACTCAAGCCTTGCTGCTGGGACATCTAATCAGAGCGCTGATAATTTTGCTTCATAACCCCCGACTCGATGGCGCTCGCGCTGGCCAGAGACTGGAGTCGTAAACTTTATGTTGGGGCTGACTGGGTTGCTTTGAGGTCGAATGGGTGGAGGGCTCGTTATGAGAGCGTAGAAACACTCTACCGGCACCACAGGGATCCTGGGTTCAAATTTGGGCAGCCACCCGTGATTAAACTAGGTAATGTTCTCAGCTGCGTCGCCATTGACTCTATGGAAGTTATAAAACGCACACCCGTGCTGGACACTCATCATTTACCCTTCTAAACGACAAATTTTGATCCAAATGTGTGGGTTTTTTTCTGGATTAATTGTATGAAAATTGTCTTTGGCTGATGATTTGCATTATTGTTTGCACCATTGATTGCATTCCCTCGATTTTGTGTGCCCATCTGCTTTGTTGGGTCAAAAAAATTAGTTCCACTTGTGAAAAGTTATCAGTGTTTTGTTTTTTAGACAAGACTGGCCCCTGCCATGAAAATGTGGAATGTTGAACGCTAGGTCAGGGCTGCCAATAAAGATGAGCACCATGGTTTTGAGCATAGAGATATTTTTAGCCGATTATACAGCTGGCTGGAAATTATAGCAGGTGGGTCAGGTAGCAGCTGCACAGCGGTTAGCGCGCAACGCTTACAACCTACATACCCGAGTTGGATTCTCAGCCTCGGCTCACATTCAGGGGGAGTGATATCTGGATCCGGTCTTGGGCCTCCTACGTCGCAAACCCACAATGAATTGCATGGTCGAGTATGGTCAAACAGCCCTTGTTACTGACAAGGTGTCGGGGAGACCTTTGTCTTTCTGTGCATTGACAAAGGGCTGTATATTATCACAATTATTGCATTATAATTATAAATGGATGGCGCTCTCCTGGAGGTATAAACAAAAAGCCAATTGAGATAGCATGGCACCATTGCAAGTGTAGTGACGTAAATGGAGTAGTCGCTATGGCGTTTAGCACCAGCTACTGTCACAAGAATGGAACTGTGCATCTTGGGCCTCTCTCTGGCACCAGAGTAGGTTTGGTATGGAAGCGGGCCCTAGGCAGCATGGTTCTGGTGACGGTCAGAGAGAGGGCAAGCAAGGACGTGACAGTCTAGGTGAACCCGAGAGGGCACGTGACCGGGACAGGGTAGCGAGGGGGCCCAAATGGTGGCTTGAGGGACACGTGGTGCTCGGTCGAGAACCTTCTGGTAAGATCCAGAAGGGGGCGTGGCCGAAGGCGGAACGAGGCCACGCTCGGGAGCATAAAAGGGAAGTCCCGAGAGCAATCGCGGCTGTCTGCTCGAACGTCTCTTCAATCCTCGGTCTTCGGTCATCACGTTCGCCATCATGGGTCAGGCAGTGTGTTGGCTGACTGTGACCAAGTTTTGTAGTTACCCCGTCGTGGTATAGTTAACCGTTGCTACGTTATGTAGTTACCCTGTTGGGGTTGTGTAATAAACGTGATGCCTCCCAAGTTCAAGTGTGTGCCTCCGTAGAACCCACCACACAAGGAAGACCTGGGCCTTGTATCAGTCTGCATATTATTTCTCGTCCCTTCATATTTCATTTATTTTGCTCGAGTTATCCCTCGCAAAAAAATAAAAGACTCCTGGTCTCAGTGGCCTGTTACCTGGTTAAGTAAAGGAACACCTGTAACCGTGAGTGTGAAATATTTGGGAGCAATGCCTTCGTGCTTCCTGTCATGGGCTTCTCATAGCCTCCTCTGAGTCGACTCAGACTAAACTTATTACGTGGCTCGGTTGAGTATAGACAATAGTGCTGACGAAACAGAGGTGGCTGGGATTAGGTCTGGCTACACCATCCCCTAAAGCAGTGGTTCTTAATCTTTACTGCAGCCTTTGCACCCCTTTGAATTCTCAATCTTAAAAAAAATATGTTAATATATACATAAGGTTGATGAAACAAATTAGTTGTACTTGTGTGCCCGTGCTTAATTTGTGTTTCGATGATTTACCTTCTAAAAAAATCCGGCATGTCTCGCACCCCCAGAAAGGGCATCCCGCACCCCAGGTTAAGAACCACTGCCCTCAAGTGATGTAGTGGCCTTCAGTTGTTCCAAACAACTCTTAAGGCTAAAGGTGGGATATGTGTTTTTGTTCGTGTGATGTTCAGGAACGGAGCGCTTCAGTAATTACACGGGATACGGAGATACCTTCCGGTATAATGGGCCACATGTGGACGACACGCCGCGGTATGAAATCTCACCCTTCCTTTCTCTCGTTTTCTCCTGTAAACCACCTGCATTCACATAGACACAAAGATAAAGATCCCCCGTATAGCCTTAACAGACTGTAGGGGCAAGTGCTGTTAGCGAGCACCTATGAAGGCCGGAACGGTACACGAGGGGGTGGGTGGCCAGCACCACGCCCGACCGCCTTTGTCTCCCCAGTGGCGATGTTTACACACCGCACCAGGTACTCATTTAAGGCTGAGTCGACCTAGGGGAGGCCCAGGACCGGTTCAGATAATGGTCACTGGTGTTAGTCGTGAGCGGGAATCGAACTCGGGTTGCCAGGTTCATAGCGCAGCGCGCTAACCGCTACACTACCGCTCCCCACATAGACACACACGCATCCACACGCATCCACGCACATACAAACGCTGTGCACACGCACACACGCGTATGCACGCACACAACAGCGGTGGCAGCAGCAGCCATTAACCACTCAGTGATGGTGACGTCATCACAGGGCTTGTGCCAGGTTAACAATTTAAGGTCACGTGCAGTGTTAAAGGTCCGCTGACAGAAGCTCACAAAACAGAGCCAAGTGCTATGGGTTGACTGATTGACATGATAGGCAGATGTTTCCATCTGGCACCGTGAAGCTTAGGGAGTTTGTTTCACCAGACCTCTGATATACACGCAAAGACAAATAATCCCCCTTATAGCCTTAACAGACTGTTTGGGCAAGTACTGTTCAAAGGCCAGCACGGGATACAAGGTGGATAGCCAGCACCATGCCCGACCACCTCTGTCTGTCTCGTGGCAATGGTCACATAATGCACCAGGTTCTCATTTGAGGCTGAGTCGACCTAGGTTTGCATAATTGTCACTGGGGTTGGCTGTGAGCAGGAATCGAACTTGGGTTGTCGGGTTCATAACTGCTGCACCACCGCTTCCTACAAATACAAAGATTCACCGTATGGCCTGAACAGACTTTTGTGGAAAGTGATGTAAGTGAGCACCCATGAAGGCCGACACGGTTCAAACACAAACAACAACCGCCATTCGCCACTAAGTGGCGGTGACGTCACCACGACGCTTGTGCCAGGCCAAACACAAACGGTCCCTGTCGCACACGCACTCTGTCTCTTTTACACAAAACACTCACTTCAGTCTACTTCTCTTGATAACGATACACAAACCTAATGTTAAACAGCCAAATATACATGACCAAGATTGATTAAAAAATATTCTCCGCTGAATATTTGATGTTGTGGTAGTGCCGCTGCGAATGGGGGTTGTAATGGCAGTGGTCGTGATGGCCGATGGTGGTAATGTTGCTGCTGTGGATGCTGGTTTCGTGATGATGATTGTGATGGTGCTGATTATGTTGCTGAAAGTGATGACGTCAGCGGTGATGAGCTGGTGATGCCGGTCATGCCGGTCACGGTGTTGCCGGTGATGGCACTGTTGGTGGCGTTGTTGCGGTTGGTGCTGATGCTTGCGGGTGGCCTGCCATGTCGTTGCACAGCGACGCGTGGATGCGCCGGCAAACGGAGATTGTCGCCATTGACGCCATCCATTTCTACGGCTACGTCGAGCAGTTCGAGCAGTCAAAGCTGGAGCGAGAAGTCAACAAGGTGAGCACATGGTGGTGTGTATGGTCATCTGGTATTTGTCTGTGTGGACAGCCCAGGGGGTTCTATTTGAGTTTTAACAAATCTTTGCAACCACTTAAAACTATTATTTTTTGTTTATCAGGTAAATCACCTCCCCTCCTCCCCCACCCCAGCGATTTGGTGTTGTGATTTCATTCAAGAATGTATTGTTTTTTTTATCACGTTAAAATTGATTCTCATTTTTGTTGTTGTCTTGCTACCATAGTCGTTTTGTGATCACAGATTAGTTAAACCCATCGTGCAAAATACAGGCAAACCTCGTTGAACGCAGGGGTTACGTTCCTGTAAATAGCCGTGTTAGGCAAAACCGTGTTTGGACAAATAATAGACCTCGGTGGAAAACATTTGGTTACGTCCTGAATTTTAAATGATAACCTCTCCCTAATTGTTGAACTAATTCTACATGATTTCCACACTTGTTGTTATTGTTATGAAGGATGCTGAGTTGCTCTCTGGGTTATTTCGTGTGTACACTTTTTTATTTTCAATTTCACCTCAACACAAATCCCCCGTCTCCGTTACTCTTCTCGCACTGCGGCAGTCGCGCCCGACGGTTGCCCCCTGACACTGTCATGTTAAAGATTTGCTTATTATTTTTATTATTTTATTATTTCCCTTCTACGTGACTTTACCGAAAGAACCAAGAATATGTGTTTAACCAGCTAAGAACTCCAGTGTTTTCAAGCATTGCCACTTGGTTTCATTTGCAAGAGTGACCTGGGGCATTAGTCTTTGTAATCCCAGGTAATTTTAGAAGTTGGCATATTTTCACCCTGACGCCGGCACACAACGGCCCTCTCTTCCGAGCGACGTCGTTGGGGTACCACGGGGGTGGAGGGGGGGTGTACAACTTCTGCGATAGGTGAGTAGTGCATAGCGGCATAGGCGGCTTGGACAGACAACCAACGCGGACGTGTAAGACCGTAGCGTTACGCGGTACGTGGTGCGTCAGATCCCATTTCTTCTGGGAAGGGAGGGAGAAAGAGGGAGGGGGAGTCAATCTCATTTCAAGTTCAGTCAAGTAAACTCAGGGTCTCTGGAGTGGCATTCACAGGGGGGCCCCAGATCTGGGTGAACTCCCCTTCCCTATTCTTCAGTTTCAGACTCAGGTGTTCTAAAGCTGCGAGAGTGAATAGAGAGTTATGCCAGAGGGTGAATGATGGGGCCCCATGATTCTTCCAGGAGCTCAGGATGGTCTTTCTAACCGAAATGTTTAAAGGGTATGTTGGTAACTGGTGATACCTTGGGGTTTAAGGCCCAGGAGGGAAGATCCAATGCGAGATAGTATCACGGTGCCAGATATCACATTGTACAGATCGGTTATTTTATTATAGAATGTCCTGATAGTGGGACAGTTTAAGAAGTATTGAATGTACGTTTGGACCTTTAGGGTATCTTTAATGTCCGCAGTAATAACCAGAGGCGACTGGTGGATTTGAACCGTGAACCTCTGCAACAAGCGGCGAATGCGCGACCGCCAGGCCGTGTCGTCGCCCAGTGTGCGGGTCTGTGTGTTTGTTGAACTTATTTCACACTGTACCTAGCCAGCCGTGCTCATCGGAGGTGCGGGTTTTTTTAACAAGCGTTGAGCTCGGCGCTGCCTCCTCCTTTGCATGCAGGCCTTCTGTGGATTCAGCTGCCCCGGTGCCGCTGGTTCCCTCTCTCCCGTGGCCACTGGAAATTGGGGCTGCGGCGCATTCGGAGGTGACAAGCGGCTGAAAGGTGACACCCTCACTTTAACCCTGCCTTCCCATTACAGTAATGTTTTTCTTCATCATCATCAGCCAAGGTGAATCCACTGCTTGCTTGGATAATTGTCAATTAGTTCCATAGTGGAGGAGCGTGAACAGCACCACTATCAGTCAGTCTTGAAATTGTATGTGAAAGATGCAAGGTAAGTTGCCTATGTGAACATGTAAGTGCCCTTCCCCCAGTGTAAACATGAAGTATATTGGTCGGATAGCCAGGGCATCATGTTGTTAAGAGGCTCCTAGGTTAAAAAGAGGGCTGGATTGCAATGCTCAATCTCCTTAGTGGATGTCCGGTTATAACATCCCATAAATCACATGACCCTACATGTGGCCATCCTCGCTCTGAATCCCTCTCCTCTTCCCTCCACTTGTGAAAACAGACGATGCTCCGTGCAGCTCACTTCTGCTTGCACCTTCATTCCCCCTCTCTTCTTCTCATCCCTGACGTCTTGGCCCGGTCATTCCTTTCTCCTCCTCCCCTTCCTGCCCGGCACTCCTTCTTTGCTACTGGTTATCTTGAGCCGTGGAGTCGTTGTCTGCCTTGGGGACTTCTATCCTGGCATCCCTTCCCCACTGCCGGTCGTCTTACCCTGTCTGCTCCTCTTACGCGCCTCACTCCTCCCCTTCCCGTGGTGTGCCGTGGGGTAAGACATTTATAGATTGCAATGAGAATAAATCCCGATCATGCCCTTGCGTCGTCAGCACTGCTGCAGATGCTGGCAGCGGCGGAGGCCGGGCGAGACATCGCCTACTTCACGTTTGGGGACCGCAGCCTCGAGGAAGATTTCCGCAACATCCACGGCTTCCTCCAAAACCAGGACCGCACCGTCGGTAGGGTTCACGCACAGCCCCCAGCGAGCAGCATTGGGCACCGTAGCACTCAGCGCAGGTTACTATTAAAACAAAACTATTTTTTGTATTTTACACTGAGCTATATAGCTCTTTTTAAATCCTTTATATTAAGTTTGCTTGCTTGCTTGCGTGCTTACGACCGTGCAAATCTTTCGGTCGTTTTTTAATCCACTTCCCGTGATCCAATCGAGCTGACATTTTGCACACAGACTCGTTGTGCGTGACAATTTATTTTCGTGAATTTTTTTTTCCAAAATTTTCCACTTTTTAGGAATTTTTTTTTTTCATATTTAATTTTAAATACCAATGTGATAAAAAATTAAACTCTTACTCAAGAAAAACAGAAATTATAATTTTTTCAGAAGCTGCCTTGCCACAAATGATCGGTCAACGAAGTGGCTTATTCTAGATTTGAAGCTTTCGTGACTGCAAGAATTCATACTCTTAGTTCTTTCGGTAAAGTCACGTAGGTCAAAAATGAAATTAAAATTAATGAAAAATAAAATAATAAACGTCGTGATTTTATTATTTTATTTTTTATTAATTTTAATTTTATTTTTTACCTACGTGACTTTACCAAAAGAACTAAGAGTATGAAGTGGCTTATGTGGAAATTAATAGCAGCCGAATACTCTAAACGCATATTTCTAAATGCGTTGGGCAAAACCAGAGGACCTTGAGAAAAATCCACACGAGTACGGGGAGAGAGAACATGCAAACTCCAAATATACAGGCGTCAGGGTCGTGATCGAACCCACTACCTCCTGTATACCTGGCGAGGTAGTTATCATCTCACTGTGGTTATCCTCATTGGCAGCCTTCAGCCGGTGGTGGAAATTTCTCACATTTTATATTTACGTGATATAACCCAAAACACCTGTATTATGGACGATATTGGTCGTGAAAGCCTACGTGTTAAACAGTACAAAGACAATGCACTACCAGGGAATTTATGGCTCGGGTTGAGCAGCTACAACATGGGACCTTTTTTTGCCAGTGTCAAAGTATGAAAAAATAAGAATAGGTTTTACCCTTGTCTGGCATTAAAACAGGTTGTTAAGATGTTCAAACTCCATTTAGAAACCTTTTGCAAAGACTGAGTCACTCAGAAATCTTCATTCATAACGTTCCAACTCCGAATTGCCACCTCTCAAGTTGCTTTACCACACACTGAAGGTAACTTCGGTACGCATTTTTAAGATTACTGTTAATCAAATTAACATATATTAGGTGTATTTAACTTTATAAATAACAGCAAGAGATAACAATCACATCTGAAAATGACAAGAATTGTGCTCAACGCTGCACTGCCACCAAATTATGTTGCTATTTGAGACTTGGCCTCTTGAAAACTGCCCAAATTGACCAAAGAGTTGCCCAAAATATGCAGAGCCATCTGTTGGCTTTCATTACTGATAATGTTTTTGTTTGCATGTTCACCACAAGTAGTACTGTGCGTGGTTAATGCAGACATGATTATCTTGAAAAAGGTTTACATTTGCTGTTTGAACATTTTAACATCTCCTGTTTGAACATTTTAACATCTCCTGTTTTATTTCCAAAAAGGGTCAAACCTGTTTTTTCATACCGAGTCCCTTATCCCTCTGGGGTCTGTGTAATGCATACCTCTAAGTGTGAAGTCTAGTGGTGCAATACAATCTTTAATTGATCAGCATGACACAATAATCGTGCAGGCTAGATGTCATACGTTTCAAACAAGACACAAAATGTGTAAACATTATGCAGCCATTTTGCATATGCAAATAAACTATCAGAATATCCTGAAGAAGTACATTCTGGGCTAAATAATCTCATCTTTACTCAAAATTGATTTGATGGGGATGTAATACTAGAAGACAACTGCTCTTGTTCAGGAAATCATGATGGTGTTTTGCGTATGCACGAAGGCTGTGCGCTTTTAAAATGATTTGTGTCCTGTTTGAAATCTATGCCCTATGGAATGACTAGTTCTTGCCATAGAAATCTGGAATTTCCACCACTGTTTTAAAGTCATGAATGAAAGATAAACACTGGCCCATGTATGTTTCAGAAGGCAGTCACTTTAATTTGGTCCCTGACACAGGGGTGCATGTGTTGTTTGATAACAGCAACACTTTGACAATTTAGGACCGTCAAAAGCCCATGACCAAATCACCCTTCGCCCAATGTCATTTAATCTTGTAAGCTAAGCAAGTTGAGCTTAGTTAGTTCTTGGATGGGAGACGGTCGAGGAATGTTGGGTGTGGTCGGCTTGGGCTGTAAGGTGACAAAGATATAATAGTACAGCAATGGATGATACTGGTAGGAACCACTTGGTTCCACCAGCCCACAGGGGATTATTGTGTCCGTCCGTCATGCATCCAAAAATGGGAGGGGTGGGGCTTGGTGGAGAGGGGAGGGTGGGGAGGGGATGGGTGGGGAGGGGAGGGTGGGGAGCGGCTGGGTGTTGAGGGTGGGGCTGGGTGGGGGGTGGGGCTGGGTGGGGAGGGGCTGGTCACCCCGTGGTGCCCTTATAAAACTCAACGTTTAACCTACTCACGCCGGCTTGTGCCCGCCCTAACAGTCGGCCATATTTGCGGAATACACCACGCCGCCGTTGACCCTGGCCAACGTTCCTACCAGCTCTCTCCGCAGGAATGTGTTTTAATCTATCTGTGAGACGCCTTGAGTAAATGGGGTTCTCTTATTATACACTTGTTTATTGCCATCTTTCCCAACAACTCATAAGTGAAAACTGGTGACACTAAAATGCAGCACTTTCTTCATAGAGTCTTAGGACTCGGTTTGGCCTTCCACGGAAAAATATGGGCATTTTAAAAGCTTACTCGGCTACCTATTTATAGTTTCTCAATTGATAATCGTGAAGTGACTTAATGTATTGAATTAATTAATGAACTGTACTCAAACTGCCTGACTGCCCTCTCCCTCTGCCTTCCACTTTCATAGGTGAAGTGTTCAAGATGTTGGTGCAATTCCGCACGATTCTGCTGGAACACTCTCCCCACAGGGATAAACCTCAGCTGTACGAGTGGCTCATGCTTAAGCTGCAGAAGTAGAAGGAGGCTTTCATCATCAGTTTCCTGTCCACCGACCTGCCATCCAGTCTCCATCGCCAAATCTGCACATCCATGTTTCAGAAGGAGAGTTTTCCAACGAATTCATCTCAAGGACTCTGAGCCTCAAAAAATCAAGTCTCAAGAACTGATCTTTCGGTCTTAAAAACGATGTACTGGGGTTCGGGTGGCTCAGGGTACTAATGCCAGCGTTAAAGCTTTAACAACCTGATTTGAAATATGTATTTCAACCACCACTTGTGGATGGATTCTGCCCAATCACAAATATTAATCACTTTACATTGACATCTGCATATAATTTGCAATATTTCTGCTCTGAGGACGAACATATTAGATTATTAAAATGTGACTGACACTATTTAAAAGGCATGAACGAGCACTTTTTTGTGTTAAGAGTTTCGCTGAAGTGACTCCAAGAATCGCTCTGTGGGGTTATCTCCTGTGACCTTTCCCGTATGTATGTATGTATGTTGAACTTATTTTGCACCGTACGTAGCCAACAGTGTTATTTGGAGGTGCGGGGTAAGGATAACAAACTTAACACAAAAAGCAGTTCCAAAAAAAATAGTTTTCAATCGAGATTTTTGTGCGCTTCTGACTGAGAGAGCATTCTAGAATGAAATGTATCCATCTTGTGATGCAATGCAACTATCATTTGTGATATAAATTTGGAACATCTTTATTCATACAATGAATATATATGTAATTGCATATATAGCTAAGAGTATAAATGTATATAGTACTCTTTTCTAAAAAACATTTCTCGTTAACTCACATTTCCTCTTCATGTCTATAAAATGCCTCATCTTTATGAAGACAACCACAAGAAAAAACCTAAGTATGAATGCTTGCAGTCACGAAAGCTTCAAATCTAGAATTAACAACCACAACTGTCGTGTCAAACCTTGGGGCCTGAGTACAGAATGACATACGAAGTTCTATAAATTGTGTAAACCGACTTTTTGTAACTAACTCCCACAAGGGTGGTTCAGACATTTAAGCATCGTAAAGATAGGATAAAAGTGAAGTGTGATTGGGACCACTCCTAAGTCGCTGAGCAAAGTCTGCAAAAAAACAATGATAATTAATAACTTAACATTTTGGTGACAACATTTATATTATTTACACTATTAACCATGAATATTAAAATGGATGATGAATCGTCAATATTAAAAACAAATATATGCACCTCAGCCGTAGAGTGGCTGAAGTGCACAGAGCAATGACATCTTGCCAGCCTTGTCACAGGAGTGACTTCATGGTGGTGATGTTGCATCGGGGGGGGGGGGGTTGTCTTCCTGGCAGGTAATTGGCTGGTGTAGGAGGAGTGGCGGTCCCTCGAAACCACTGACACGGCCATAAGGTTGCAATCTCATTACAACACCCATATTTGCTTTTAATGTTTATAGAGTTGATCTTACGTTGTTTCATAGCTTACTACCACAATCGCAGCCTGATGGGACATTTTCAATACTCAATACTCCAAAACTTTTTAGAAGTCTTGTATTTGACTCTTTAGGATTGGCCTGTAATATTTTGACTCATGCTGAAGCCTAAATCTATTGTCTCTTTAATTATTATTCAACATTTAGTCATATTTTCAGGCTAGTTCCTCAAGTCTCAATGTGCTATTTGGGGCTCGAGATGGGGCCTTGAGCCTGAGGAGCAAGGACTACCATCAGTCTGGCTGAGTGATTGAAGTACTTCACTTGAGGTCCGTTAACCTTCACGTGACCTCACTTTGCACGAATTATAATTTAATATGCAGCGTTGCTGCTGGAGACTCACCTTCTCTGTGTGCTATAACTTGCATAGCTGCCACCATGAATATCAAACCATAGAATAACTTCTCCTCTGTCGAACAATACTCATCAATATGCTTCTGAGGTGTATCCACATTGTCAAACTGAAGTGACAAAGAGATTAAATTGCAGACACTGCTTGCTGCTGATATTTGCCAGTATAGTGAATTCCATGGTTGACAATTACAGCAGGAGGCAGAGACAGATATTTTCAAAAATTACCATAAGCTGTTTATGTTGTTAGCAGGTTGTTGTGATACATAACATTGTATGTCATCATGGTGTCTAACATGCCTTAATTGATCTTGTCATTCTGTTGATCACAAAAGCCATAAGATCTGCAAAGGATTGTGGAAATTCCATCCACAATCAATCGCATGTAGTGCCAGCAAGCAGTTTTGTAAGGTTAAATTCAAATTAAATGTGAGTTGTTACTACTCAGTATTGACATCTGGAAAACGTTTAGTTTGTCAATTCTAAACTATTCTTTATAATTCTCCCAATCTCTGTACTCTGTACTCGTATGCATTGGGCGATGGCCTTTCTAAAATGTTTCTTTTTTAAGGCAGAATTAATTATGGAAGTGGTGAGATTTTTTTTGGGCTTGTGCCTGTAAAGTCAATTAGCTTTTCTACAGTCAGGATCGTGGCTATATATTTGTTGCTGCAGGATAAAAAATCAAAGCTGTGTGTTGTACCAATTCCACCTTTGTTAGGGTCGCGATGGCATCTTGATGGCAGATGTTGCCTCACTGCCACAGTGATTATGGACTGCTATGTTAAGTCCAAGCCAGCCCAGACTTTGCTGTGTGTGTTGTGTTGTTGCATAGGGCCCTCTGAGGTGGGCCATAACACCATTGCTACCAAACAACACCACAAACATTTCACATCGTACATATGGTCATGATCCTGGTGGTAAACAGCTGTTTGGCTTTACAAAACCATTTGTAAACACTGATTGGGTGTGCTTGTTGTGTACATTGTAAATTAGAGTTTTGTGTTCATGATCTGCATCAATATTGATTATGGAAATGCCACTTTTGTAGATGAAGGGGAAAAGCTTGGTTATCCATTAATCTTCCAAATATAACTTTTCAGAGCAAATCGTGGTCTGCACTGCGTTAGTCTCTTTGGCAAGGTGTCAGTATGGTTAGTCTTTTTGGCAAGGTGGCAGTATGGTTAGAGTGCTTGATTCACAAGTCCAGCGAATGAATCAAAATCCAAGTCATGGATTAATTGAGCCTCTCTTTGCTCCAGGGATGATAAAATGACCACCATCTTTAAAGAATGTCAACCGTGATTATCCTATGTGTCTCTGCCTTGTGAATGTGGAAATTCCACCAGTGGGCCAGATAATCGAGGTGGACAGCACCTCAAAGCTTGTTCGAGCAGGGAGATTAATTGACTTGAAATTGATTTGCTCACCACGATAGTGAAATTGCTATCCCCAAACTGAACAGCCTCGTGCATTGTACGTTTAGCTCCGCTTGCTGTATTAGGCATTTTGGAGAGGGTCATTCAAATATAAATAAATAAAAGCAAAATACAAATATCTTCCTGCGCAAGCGAGCAGCCCTTAGAAAGCATTGGATATTCCACATTCCTTTGATGTGGAACGTTCTGTTTATGGGACAACCACTGTTGACTTCAAAGTGGTCCTTATTTTATTGACAAGAAGGGATGATGGAGTTAGTCAACTCCTGATAGGGATTTGAAATCACGACTTTCCAATTGTGAGTTAAGTGCCCTGTCACACAACCACCTGGCGCTGATATCAATTAATAAAAATAAAAAAATTGCCAATCATTGAATGCATGAGTGTTTTTCTAACGTGGCTTTGGACCAGTTCATTTGTATTTTATTTAATATAAGCACACCTTTGTAAATTCACTGCTGGAAGAAGACCTTCAAATGCTATGTCGGTCATGGCTTGGTTGGTGAAGAGGGATAGTGCCCAGGACCATTTGAAACATCACGAACCACTGGTGTTAATTTTGGCCTGGAATCGAACTTTTAAGGGTGGTTCAAGATTCAAGACCTGCGCAGTTTGTGGTGAAATTTAACTGAATGTATGCACATGTTGCTTATCACACGTGTTGCTTGTTAGTTTAACACGTAGGCTTTCGCGACCAGTATTGTGTTGATTGTTGTTCACTCATACACTTACGTGATCAGTACACAAAGTATAGAATTGAGCATCGCATTAGTGATTTAAAGAGATATGGGATTTTTTAGCTGTTGCGCCATTGTTTTAGTTTAGGGTAACACGTCAGTGACAAGCAGTCTTAGGCAATATCAAAAACGGTATCGTAATACACGTTGAGGTTTCAACAGTGCATGAAGCAAGAAGCGCATCACATCGTATGAGAAGCCCACTAACATGATTCAACACTCTTGGTTTGTACGGGCACAGCAGCACATTTTAGAGGATGAAAGTGTGGCCTTTTTAATTTAGCAGTAAAGCAAGGTGGTAGCTGTGTAATGATTTCACCCTGATTGGAATCATTAGCGCAGTATAGATGACAATAGTTGGACCCTCTTTGCCACTCTTCAGTGTCTTTGCAGTATACAGTGCCGATATTTTTTTTATGAACCCCAATGATAATTATGGACATTCCATAGTATTATGGTACAGCCTTCTTGGATCAAAACCGGTATTTTCTTAAATATCCAATAGGGATTAAATTCACCAATTCCATGTATTTTAAAACAAAACGATGAATGAATTAAACAATGAGTAAGGTTTATGGTTTGTGAAAAAGTAAGTAAAACCCCTGGTTTCATAAGCTCAAGGGCATAATTAGAATCCAGTGTTTAAATAGGTAGATCTTCAGAGGTGAGTTTAGGAGGCACCACCCGGTATAAAGATCAGAAACTTTGAGTTTGGTCTTCACCATACACGTGAGTGTTCATGACTCAACTATCAGAAAAAATATACAACAACCATGATGTTCATGGAAGGATAGCAAGGAGCAAACCACTGCTGTCCAAAAATGTCATTTATGCCCGTCTGAAGTTCGCCAAAGAGCACACAGATGCCCCACAAGACTTCTGAAACAATTCTCTGGACAAACGAGGCCAAGGTAGCACTTATTGGCAAAAAGCAAACGCTGCTTTCGAACACAAGAACTTCATCCCAACTGTGAAGTGTGGTGGTGAGAATGTGATGGTTTGGGGCTGTTTTGCTGGCTCAGGACCTGGACGGCTTGCCATCAATGACACAACCACGATGTATGCATTGTATCAGAAGATTCTAGTGGAGAATGTCAAGTCATCTGTCCGTGAGCTGAACCTAACCCGAAAGTGGGTCTTGTAGCAAGACAATGATCCTAAAGATACAAGCAGATCTACAAACGAATGGCTGCAGAAGAATAAATTCCACATTTTACAATGGCCTCTTCAAAGTCCGGACCGAAACCCCATCGAAATCTTGTGGCAGGGCCAGAAGCGAGCTGTCCATGCAAGGCAACCCTCAAATGTCACCGAGTTGAAGGAGTTCTGTAAGAAGGAATCGGCCAAAATTCCTCAAATCCGATGTGAGAGACTGACCAACGGTTACAGGAAATGCTTAGTTGCAGTCATTTCTGTCCAAGGAAGTGTCACCAATTACTGAATCTAAAGGTTCACGTTATTTTTCACACACGGTTATTAAATTTAGAATAATTTGAGGATAAATATTAAATAGTATGTTTTGTGTCATTTGTTTAATCAGGTTATCTTTATTATTAGACTTGGATTAAGATTATAGATTTGAAGCTTTCGTGACTGCAAGGATTCATACTCTTAGGTTTTTTCGGTAAAGTCACGTAGATGAAAATAAAGAAATAAAAATAAAAACATAGAAATAAAATAAAATAATAAATCACGACGTTTCGGAGGCAACACAAGTCTCCGTCATCAGGTGGGACCATCACAGCTAGATTTACTGTATCAAGTGAGGCAAAATTCCAAGAGACAAGCTCTTAAATACAAGTTAAGAGGGGAAGGGGGAGGGGCTTATCTGAATGTGGTAGCCAATGAATGAATTAGATTAAGATCTAATAACATTTTAGGTTTGAAATATATAAAAATATATGAAAATCCTAAGGGGTTCACAAACTTTTCCTCAGCACCGTATCCCTGCTATAGTGTATGGCAATTGCACGAGGTTCTCCATTATTAGGTATCATCAGCACATTACTGTCTTGAGTCTATGCTGTGGCTTGAAAGCCTCTTCTCCCAAATAAGCCTCTTGCCGCATTGTGTTTGAGTTCCTGAAGCCTAAAAGACTCGGCCAAAGCAAAGGAAGAAACGAGGAGCCATAGCTTACTTTCTCGAAGTTGCTCATGGAAGCGGGTGCTGCCACCAAGCATGAATCACGTTCTGAGCAGCACGTGGCAATTGTGGTTATAATCATCATGTGACCACAAGCAGCCCGGGCTTGTTGAGGTTACTGGTCGCTGTCAAATACTTCCTGACATTCCAAATGAGAAGAATCTACGGTGTGTTTTGTAGACACATAATGATTCACCCACCTCCACTCCGTTTGATGGTCTGGCATGATGCAGAATCGTGATTCAATTCGGGAATGTAATTTTTTTTTAATCTCACATGTAACCATTTAATTTGTGCTGTTGCTTATTCGGTCTTGGTTTTATCGTCATATTCCGATCATTCGTATAGAACTGTGACGTTCTGACCCACCCCTGCTGGACATCTGTGAAAAAGAGCTTTATAGCTCATCGGATTCCTCCAGTATAAATACATATTCAGATTCTGATCATTCACAGTGTACACAATCCTTTCTCGCGCGCATGATTCGATACATATAGTGTGAGTGCAAGAAACGATTCTTATTGATCAATTGTGACATGCCTTGTTTTATGCTGTAAATGCAAACGATTCGTATCCACGTGTCACAAGACCTTGGCGTCTCACCAATTATTGACGTACTCTCTGGTTCTTTCGGTAAAGTCACGTAGACGAAAAATACAAATAATAAAATGAAAATAACTACATTAAATCACGACGTTTCCGAGGCAACACAAGCTTCCGTCATCAGGTGGAACGGCCACAGCAAAATTACTGTAGTGAATAGAGAGAGCTTTTTGTGACAAGCGATTATTATTATTTTTATTTTTCATCTACGTGACTTTACCGAAAGAACCAAAGAGTATGGATCCTTCCAGTCACGAAAACTTCAAATCTAGAATTATTGACGTATTATTGAAAAGCAGGCCTATAGGTGGAAGGGATAATGTACGTAAGTTTATTTTCATAATACATCAACATCTGCCGTATTTCCATGACCAACTTTTAACGAGTCAGAGTTGGGTTCTGATCAGCCCAGGATGTCTCTATTAGCTTGCCAGTGTGTTTACACAACAAGAGAGCCCTCGCTGGGCTCGGCAAACCCCTAAAGCAGTAGTGATATTGGAGGTCACATGGCTGACATCAGCACCTCCTTTTCCTAATTAAAACGTGGTATTTTATTCAACAAAATGTCATCAACTTTTATTTCATTGCATTTCTACACTCATGTTAAAGAATGTTTAAGATTTATATGGGGTTTTTTTCTTTCAAATAATAGTTTCGAGTCAGAAGCCATTTAAAGCCATACAGTACTTTGCAAATCAGCCAGCAAACAAGAAGAGCCAGTCAGGATATTAGTTGAGAGTAAACACGTTTGTTCCACTGAGTCGGATAACAAACAGCATGTGAAATAAGAATGTGACTTCGAGTCGTGTGATGAGGGCAAAAGCCCCCGCGGTGAGGATCACATCATTGTCGGGAGCGGCCCTGATAGGGCTACTGCGATCTGGTGCGCTAATTACCCAGTGTAGTGGAGTTATAACTTAACAACAGCAAATGAAAACCAATATTTAAAATTTGTGTACATTCAATGATGACTCTGCCGAGATCATCAATCCATACACCTGGGAACCCAGTTGAATCATTATTTGGCGATGCTATGTTGGCAGTGTGTGCACAAACACAGTAGATCAAAACAACTCAAAACATTCGTCAACAACACTGCCCGCAAAAAATATATATATATTTCATAGGCAATTTTCGGGCAGCAGCCCATCATTTATGTACTATGAAGGGCCATTGCTTGCAACATGACCGGTTATATATATTTATCTTTGTATTATTGTTGTTGATAAATGCGGTGACTTTTTTGGTTTAATCGTGAGTGCCTGGATTCGTGATCACTCAGCTCCCTGGGCAATCTCAGCACACGCATCTTAGATGTTGCTTTGAAGTCCTTGCTTTTTTACCAATTTACTGGCGATCAACTTTCCCTACCCCCCCCCCCAAAAAAAAACCTTGCCGAGATTGCTGCTCTACAAATGTGCACCTAGGCCGGGTTGGTTTACTCGGCCACAAAAGAGTCTGGCTTGGACCATTCCCAGGTCAGCATAGCCTGCCTCCTGCCCACTAAACTTTGGCCACAGCTTCCCAAAAGAGTTTAGAGACATGCATTATAATGATAAATCGAAGGTGCGTTTTTTCAACAGTGTATAATTGTAGTTGTTGATTCTTTACCCGAGGGGATAGGGGATTTTTTGGGGGTTGGCCCACCCAATGTTAACAGATTTCTTGACAATGAAATGTCCCAGGCGTTTTCATCCATAATGATTTGCTAATGCAGGATGATATTCGTGTTGGTGTTCATACACAGTGTGTGTCCTGTTGATTAAGGAAAATGTGTTTTGAGCAAATGTCTAAAACTTCGAATGTAGAACCACAGCAAACCTACCTTGGTGGTGGGGCCGCTGTTACAATGTTATACCTTTTCCCATTTATAAACTGTATTCAGTGACTGGTTACAAAATAAATTGCGAAAACACATGTTGGTATAAAGGTAATTGTGTACTATCATTTAATTGCATGCTGCATTACTTGTGTTTTATAAATGAGTAACTTGTAGTTCAATCACTCATTAATGCGGTGGCTTTATGGTTAACTCAAATGCATCCCAAATGACCAAGTTTCGGTTCCTGGATAGATATTTCACCATCAGCAAGCAGAATCCAATTTTGGATTTGGCCTTTGCGAGGTCATTTCGGTTTGTACCTGTGGAGGTGTCAACCATCAGTGCAGGGGAGACAGCCGAGTGGTGACCGTGCTACATTTTATCAGCCACAGGAGGAATGATCAGCTGGGTTGATCCCGGACCGGGATTTAAAATTTCACACTTTTGTATGAGTTGTCGATAATTTTGTAAAACTAATTTTACAATATTTTCATTTATGTAAACAGTGGGAAAACAGGGCACTATATTTACACTTTGTTTCAAGTGGTCCTGTTATAGACACAGAGATGGGCATTCACGAATTTACTTGTAGATTAAAGCATTAATTATAAATAAACTTAGAATCGGTTTTCTCCTTTTTTCATGTCTGCATTAACCATAATACCTGTGGTCAGAATGCAAAAAGAAACGTACTCTGAAAATAAATGCATTGTCTTTGAAACTGATTGGCCCACACTAGAGACAGCTTTCTTTTGAGCCTCTGGTCTAACACCGTTTGAGATGAGGCTCGAAAGAAAGCTGTCTCTGGTGTGGACCAATCAGTTTCTAAGACAATGCAAACATTATCAGTGGGTTTTTTTGCATTCTGACCACAATTATTGTGGTTAATGCAGACATGATTTCTTGTAAAAGGTTTCAGTTTTGTGTTTTAACATCTTAGGGGCCGTCCATATATGACGTCACGCGATTTTGGACGATTTTTGACCCCCCCCCCCCC
>CM025617.2:10102821-10165296 GCA_014621495.2 Entosphenus tridentatus
TATTTTATTATGTTTTATTATTTTTATTATTTTATTACTTCCCTTCTACGTGACTTTACCGAAAAAACCAAGAAGATGAATTCCTGCAGTCACGAAAGCTTTAAATCGAAATTTAACTTGAGTTCGGTGGAAGACCTCTCTTCAAACTTTGATATCACACGATGCACCCTCAATAATCATACCCGAATCGCTTTCGGCGTGGCATATCTATAAATAGATCATCACACTGTCCTGTTTGTGGTGTTTTTTATTATAAATAAACAGCAGTCACCAGTGGGTTTGCGTTCACAAGCGAATTGGTCCACCACCACGTCAGAACGTGGAAGTTCCACAACCGGCGGCGGATCGCGATTTGCCGACGGAGATTTACAATTTCGTGGAACATTTTGTGCCTGGGCGAGAGACAACGACGTCGTCTTCGTCCTCGTCACATCGAGCACACCGGCATGCAGCAGCTGCTGTAAAGGTCCACGGTGCACGTGGAGTTGAACTTCTTACGCGCCGTACGTAGTAGCCAACAGCGCTAATCGGATATGCGTTGAAGTGTGGTCCTCCGTACGTGCATGTAAGTGTTGCGTGTACCTTGTACGTATACGTGTTGAGTGTACCCTGTACGTATACGTGGTGAGTGTATCCCGTGTGTGCACTTATGGGACCTGTATTTGATTTCCCTATGCAGTTTACACACCCAAAGGCACATGGGTGTGGGTTTTCAGTACAGGACCGTACTTGGATTAATGTAATAATCGATAAATGACAGGTTGTTGACGAGGGAGTTGTTTTTGGGATAATAAAGTGACCGAATATACTCTTTATTACCTTACTGTATAGGCCGCGGGATGGTATATAATTGCATCGGATGCATTCTCAGCATTCCTGTAATTCCTTTGTTCTAAGTGAAAAATATCACCACTTTGCAACATTCTTTGGTTGGTGCCGATTGATAATTATCGCTGTGCATCGGTGATGGAAATTCCACGTTCCTATAGCGGGGGGGGGTAGTCTCCCTACTGGACAACCGCTGTCAGATTTTTTTTGTCTCGACTAGAAATGTACCCAATTGTTGGGTTACAGTGGTCCTAAAATATCTGAAAATCGTAGCTGCATACGAAATTTAGGATGATCCCCCTCCTAAAAAGTGCCATCATTGTTTCGGATAAATAGGAAGTGACATCCGCTTACATGGAGTCACTTATGGGATTTTTTCCATGCCATCACTCGTAAAGTTGAAGATACGCAACATTATTTTTGCATAAATGGCTAAAATATAAAAACTTTGCATTCAATTACAGTTTAACAGATGTAAATGTATGTAAATAAATACAATGATTAATTTAGAAAATAATATAATTATTTTGTGTGTGAATGAACAAAGATGTTATAAGTTAATAGATTGAAATTCTGACATACGATGTAAAATCCAAAATTGGGCCTAAAAATTCGAAATGCTCAGATGTAATTCAAAACCAACCCCTCGCATACACACACTGCACATTCTCGAGGGACCTCATAACAGCATTACTCTGAAATCAATAATTTGAAGAGCCCTTTACTGTAGTCCAGTAAATAGCAAGTGAACTTTGAATTCCTCACTTGAGCAACGTAATCATTTGCATACAATCTTGAGGCAGCTGGTGTAAGTGCACGCCTGTCATTCTGTCGTGCCCTCTGGGGCTTGTCTGGAGGTCAACTTTTCACACCTATCAAGTAATGTCAGTGCTGGGGCACTAATGCTGTAATTAAATACCACTTTGCTTAGTTTCACATTTTTGGTGGAATCCCATCGACAGCTGCAACAATTATCTACAAATTCCCGTGTATACATTTTGGGTGTTTGTGTATGGGTGTTTTTGGGTGTGTAATGTGTGGACGCGGTGTTGCACGGGTAAGCGTGCTGGGCCGTGATCTGAGCAACCGTGCTTTGATTCCTTTTCCATGGTTCTCATCAACATCCAAATGTAGCCTGGACCATTCGTCAGTTGACTCAGGTTGCAGTGAACATCAGCACTGGATGGAGAAAGGTAACCATGTGTAGTGCTGGCCTCTCCAATCCCTCGCACGCCTGGCCAGGCCTAATCGATTACAGTATTGCTAAGAGCACCCTTCCCTATAGTCTGTAGGCTGAAGTTGAGGATCTTGGTCTTTGTATATATTTAAGTGGCCGGGTAGCTAATTCATCAATGTTGCTCACAACGATTGTTTTGATTAAAGTTAACGGGTTTTGATTCCTGCTGCAGCCTGCCACTATTTTTTTCAGGGAATAATTAAAGTGTTTGGCTTGCTGTAAAATTGGCAATAGAGGCCCACGTGACATCACTGCCAAGAGAAACTCAGATCCTGAATCGGTAATTGTAAAATGGTAATACTGTATGAAATGCATAGTTGACCTATTTCGCCATAGTTACTCAAGGGTTCCTTTGCATAAGCTATCATCTCAGTGGCTTCCCATACTAATCAGTGGGCATGTTTTGACCAATCCAACCTCTATGTGGTGAAACATTTCTGGGTCATAATGGACTATTATTACATTATGCATCACTTTTGTAGTAAGGGTAAGTGTATGTGGTACATTACTATTGACAATTGTACTTGTATTAATTAAAAAAAAATAGTGTTGTCACTTAAACGTGTATGTCTGAGTCTTCAGCCATTAGTACATTTTATATAGAGTGGTGGTACGGTTATTGAACGCGTGATATTATATTTTGTGCATATTTCTGTCACCTCCGGTTCCTTAACCCCAAAGCACATTGTCAATAATGTGGCACCCAATGACAGCTAGTGAGGTCTAGTTAAATTTCGTGCAAAATCAAGTTACTTACATGAGCATCATTTAAGGAACAGACATTTAGAATACTATTTCTGCAGCGAATATCGTAAGAAAGGGCACAACAGTCTGAAAGTTAATCACATTTTTTTTGTAGAATGCACTCATCAATTAGCAAGCGAAGCAGAAATGCCTTCACTACTTGCGAGCTGAGGAGTTGACGGTCAGCAGGAGCTGAAATGACATACTAAGACATATTTAGAACTTTCAGAATGGTGTCGGCCAAAGATCAAATCGTAAAATGAAGGCAACCTGTAGTTCTAAGTGTATCAGAAGTGCCCAGAGTTGAAGCATTTTCTTAATTTTGACGTTTCGCTTCTACATATATATCATGCATTATTTAATGATATAGTTGCAGACCTTAAATAATGTTTGAATTCTGAATACGTATCTGAGGGTGGACATTTTTCGTTCAGGTTTTCTTCTGTTACACCACAGCCAATATATTATTCCTTATTACCACCGAATGTATTTTTTATCTCTGGCTTTCAAGCGGAGAAATTTGCCAAAAGAGTTTGGCACAAATTTTCTGAAACGTGTTGCAAAGTCCGCCACTGGGCTTACATCCAGGAATCAGAAACCAGCGTGAAGGACTGATGCAGAGGTCGCAACCGGGTACCCGATACCCGGCTACCCGTACCCGGCCGGGTACGGGTACCCGTTTGCGACCCTGGTGCGGCCGGGTACGGGCACGGGTAGACCATGAGTCACTGGTGAGTAACTGTTTGTCACTCATTTCCCAACGTCTTGTCTCTTCTCACAATTCAAGTTCCTAGAATCAACCCACCCGCGCCTGCAACATGGCTTCATCCCAGAGGTCGCAATCAGGTACCCGATACCCTACCCGTACCCGGCCAGGTATGGGTAGGGTACAGGTACGGCCGGGTACGGGTACCCGTTTGTGACCCTGGTGCGGCCGGGTACGGGTAAGGAATCATAACCCGTTTGCGACCTCTGGACCGATGTCATACGGCAGAGATACGACTAAAGCAGCAGACTTGGTCGAGGTCACCTATCCACTGTGATACAGCTGCGGAATGGGGTAGAAGAAAGGAAGTGACGACGACGAAGTGTGGGTGGCATTTGTGGCATTGGCCAGGATTACCTCTTTTCATCCTATCAACTTTAAATCTTTACCCAGGCTAGGCCTCATTGTGTTTTGAAAAGTCACGAGTATTTTTGCACGTAGACGGTGGCTGGAGTATCTGGAGAAAACCCACATGCGCAAGATGTAACTACAGCACCACTCCTTTAAGTCAGAGCTTGAATTGTTGTGCTGTTTCGAGAACCACCTAATTGGCCAGTGATATGGTGTCTTATGCTTTCGATGGCTCCATCTCTGCATGAGCCACCAACCCTGCCTCTGAGCTTGGTCACAGGCCATGATTTGTACTGAGTGATGAACATTCCTCTGAGCCTAAAGGTTGCAAACCTCAAAAGCCAAAACTCTTAATCCCTATTCAAAACCATGTTCGTTTGTAACTTAGTTTCTTCCGTCACGTTTCGTATTGTGTGTGTACACAGCCAAATGCAATATAATCCACTTTCCTTACAGTCAAATGGTGGTGAGTTTTTACGTCAGTTGTGGGTCCATTCAGCTGAACAGTCTTTTTGCGGTCAATACATTGAGTCACACTACTGCAAGTCAACCATATCCTTTGGAGAGACTAACCCTGCACAATGGAATGTGACATTTCCATCCCTGCATTGGAGACATCATTGGAGATGAGCACTGCCCCGACCTCATTTAAGCAGGGAAAGGCTCAGGCAATGTTTTATTAAATATATATAAAATGTTTTTTGCCGTGTAAGCGCGTTTGTACGCGCACTAACCGTGGTAAGCCTGACTTACGGTTATAGCAGGGCTGTACAGACACTACAAGTAAGGGGTGTTTGACCTTGTTGGGGCCACACACCGGTTTGCTTCGGAAAAGACCACAGGTATTGAGAGTCTTGGTGTCCTCATGATGGTATGTGGGTTGCATGTGTACATTTTTTTAGCGGAGTGGTGACATCGTGGTTCATGCATTGCGTTAGTGTCACGTGACCTTGGGTTTGCTCAACAAATGGAAATTTGACTGCTTCGAGGTCTACGACGGTACCTAGTACGGTAGGGTCTTCGGTGGTTACACTTTAACATAATTTTCTGAACTGTCCTTAATAGGTGCTCGCTAACAGCACTTGTGTTGACAGCATATTAGGCTGAAATTGTTGTGTTTATATCATTGTGGCAGTGTGCTTATTATACTGCTTGATACATCTGGAGAAAAAACAAGGGCAAGAAATGTGTTGAAAGTTTTAAGTCGTTGATTTAATGGCTTCTCCTAATGCGTGTTTGGAATGCTTTATTGTAGAGGAGTGGGTTTCTTAAACCCAGACGTGATGTGCAGTGTGCACCTGTACAGGTGGCCGGGTGAATCGTAGTGTGCGGGGCTCCTCATCAACGCGTTGATGATTCTTTTCTCGTCGTAGGGTATGAGAATTTAAGTGACAGGGAACACTCTGATTGAGGTGAAGTCAGGGTAAGACTTGTAATTGTTTAGAGAAAGTAACTAAAAGCTCTAAAGTTTTTCTTGGCAGCCTATGGAAAATGTGTCTATATGAATGCGATATGTTTTAATCAAACGTATGCTGTCAAATGTATTAGTATGTTTTTATAGGTACTGTACATATGCAGTGGTCAAATATTTTGACTCGACGCCTTGCGTTGCCGAGGGTCGGTCTTGCCGCGTTACAAGCATAAATCGCAATACAGCGTACAGATTATTTTTGCACTATGCAAAATGGTTTCAAACTTTGTGGTATGTTTGTTTAGTGGCTTCGGTTCTATGCAAGAGCCCTCATCTCAGTCAGCCAGCTGCAGATTGATATCCTGGTCAGGAGTTGACTCCGCACCCATCATCTATCACTACTGTGGCAATATAAAACAACAGCCACTTTGTGGATATTCATCTTCAGATATCATGTGGATAGATTCGCAGCCACTATGTGAATGTGGATTTTCCAGAGATGACTGAAGGTCACCGTCAATGATGAGTTCATTCACTTTAATTCCCACACCAAAGTGAACCCAAGTCTCGATTATCCATGGTTATGGAGGAAAGAAAGAATGGCCCTGATTTATAAAAAAATATATAGTCAGAAAATGCAAAACTCGTATTAATTATGCGATAGCAAAGGATATTTTTTATTTTCATAAACAGAGTAGGAGTGAAGACGTAGAATTTGTTTCAAGTCTTGTCGTAGTTTTTTTCACATAATTGGTCACTGAGTCACGAGTTAGGAGCAGCTAATAATTAAAGCAGCGAGTGTAAAAAGCACAAATTAACGTGGAATACCCTGTTTTTTTATATTCCTTGCTTTGCCAGCAGAGTTAATCCGCAGCACGTCTCATGCGTCCACAGACAACCGAGTTCACGTTGCACGTTTTCTTTTTGCAAGCGTTTTTACTAACTAGTTGTTCTGGCTCCTTAAATACACATAATTAGAGAGCAGTAGAAATGCTTTGATTGAATGGTTTGAAAGCTATTTGGCGTATTTATGGAAAGGCTTGAGTGTGTTTCCGTAGCATTCAAAACATATACAGCCGAGTTGTTGATGAACATAATGACATTTATAACGCGTCAGATTTTGTAGACGGGTCAACAACTCAGAGGCGTAGGGCTGCTCGAAAGCCCTGACCCAACCCGATAGGGGCCTTGAGATGTTTTTTGAAAGTCAGAGTGCATTTGATGTTGCGAACGTGCAAAGGGATAGAGTTGAACACCGAGAGGGCGGCAGCAGAGAACCGACGTGAGGCTGTAACAGTTCGAGACCTTTGGGTGACGCTGCATAGGGTTCTAACATGAGCCTTCAGTGCAAGGCGAGCGCAGTGAGGCGATGTATGGTGGGGAACTGGTGGTGAAGGCACGGGACTCTCCATAAAATCTCGTTGCGCTCGCCAGGACCGTGACCACGCGCGTCGGTGTTTAGAGGGACGGAACTCACGATAAACCATTCGTACTATTAAGTGTGGACCTGTGTAGTTGATTAACCTAGCCCAAACTGCTATCGAAGAACAATTCGTTTATCGTAGATCCACGAGTGTATCGTAAGTATGGGTAAATTGTACGCCCAGGTTTAAGTTTGTGAGCTACGTGACGATAGCTTCAGGAGTGGCATGACCAACGCCGTCCATTCTGCTGCAGAGCAGGCGTGGAAGGATACGGTTGTTAGCAATATGGTCCATTGTTTGATATGGTCCAATATTTGGTTTCTGGTGGCAGCAGCCACTGAACCGCGTGGGTCATCTTTATTTTAACCACTCGTGGAAGATGTGTGTGCAGAGACCAGTCGAATAATATTTCTTTAAAATGGACGATTGCACATTTACGCACTTACAGGCACCTGTACTTTTACCCCAGGGTTCAGTTGCGGTAGGACCTGGTGTCTCATTGGGCTCTCCCACCTTGTAAAATAAAGATCACCGATTGTCGGCTGGTATGTTATGTCCACTTTATTATGTTCTCGCAAGCAGCCCATGTCAGAATGGGGTAAATTAGCGGTGACGAAAAGGACGTATCTTACCCGTGTATTGACAGTTCAATTTTAATGTGCAGTTTTATTGAGGGGGGGGGGGATGTGTTGTTTTGGTGTGTTCTGGGACTGATTTTGTTGTTGCGTCATCGCTGTCTTGTCCAAGTTTGCATTTGGTATTGAAAAATCGGCAGGAATTTATTTATGCAATTTGGACTGATATATTTACCTTTTCGTTATTTTGCATATCTATAATTTTTTGTATTTGTTGATGTAACTTGCTGACCTGCACCTTCTGGAGGAATCCAGTGAGGATCCAGTGAGGATTCCTCTAGTTTAAATAAAGATTCTGATTCTGAGGTACAATAAATCATAAATAAATTTTCATAGTTAGCTGATATTTTGTGAACACCTGATGATGTGGGATGTAATCTCCAGCGATATTGTCAAAAATTTTGCTTTTTAACATTCACTATTGACTGAAAAACAAAATCAATTGGTATTTTCGCCAAAAATAAGGACCACTCTGTGGGGGGTGCCAGCAGTGGTTATCCCATGGAGAGACCGGCCCTCACCACGGCAAAGTCGACTTTCCACCACTGGCGGCTCGGGACCCACCAACGGAGATGAACCCACCACCACGCGAGGTGCATCTTAAGAAAATGAATTATTTAATCCATGCGGCACCCTCTCTCCTTTCCCCCCGGCAGCGACATGATGCTGACACTAACTCGGGTGGGTGCCGCCTGCCGCACCCGTCTGGGTGCTGCCCCCAGGGCGCTGGGGGTTGCCCAGGGACCGCCGCTTGCCATGAGCGTGCGTTCTTTGCAGTTGGAGAATGGCTACGTGCAAGCCATGTACCAGGAGTGGATGCAAGACCCGAGCAGTGTACACCAGGTGACGTGCGTCTGCCAGTGTGTGTGGTGACGGGGTGGGGGGCTGCTGTGGCTTAGTGGCTAGCACATTACACTATCATGCCCGACTTGATTGATACGAGCTGTTTAGCAATGGCCCCAATAGCCTGTACGGCTATAGGAGGATATTTGTCTTTGTGTGTGCACTGGGCAGCGGAAGTGTAGCGGTTAGCACACTGCGCTGCGAACCCGGCGACCCGAGTTCGATTCCCGCTCACGGCCATTCATCTGAACTGGTCCTAGGCCTCCCCTAGGTCGACTCGGCCTCAAATGAGTACCTGGTGCAGTGTGTAAACATCGCCACTGGAGACGAACACGGTCGGGCGTGGGTTTGGCCACCCACCCCCTCGTGTGCTTTGCCGGCCTTCATTGGTGTTCGCTAACAGCACTTGCCCCATCAGTCTGTTAAAGGCTATACGGGGAAACTCTGTCTTTTGTGTGCACTGCGTTACGAACCTCGGTTCCATTCTTAGCCATGCTTTACATAAATGTAAAATGGTATCTAAACCGGTCCTGGGTTTTCCGTAGGTCTACAGAGCCCTAAATTCAGCCGCTTGTGATGCGTGTAATCATCACTGCAGACACAAGTGGCTGAGCATAACTTTGACCACACCAAAATAACGTCTCGGCCACCTTTAGGTGTTCACTAAGGAGCACTTGGTCCAATAGTGTGTGTGCATTTAGGAATGTGATTTGGGTTTCTGGTGAGTTGTTAATTGCAGTGAGCATGTTCGTATTTATGGATATGTACCGTACACTGTGTGATGCATTTGTGGGAACACGTGTGCGTACGTGACGAAAGAATACTCTCTTGCAAAGCTTTTGTATGCAAGAAATAAACTTAGAGGGGGAATTGACCCATACGGCACTCTTGCCACAACCCTAGCATTAACAAGTCGATGCCTGCAGTTGCCTAAGAGTTGAGTGTATTGACGACAGAGCTTCCCTTTCTGTCTCTACAACCTATTGAAGCTTCCTACTGCGCAAACAATTTAAACTAATTTAACAAATACCCCCCCCCCACGTTCCTATTCAGATCTGCACAAAATAACACCGTCGGATGGCATTGTGCGCTGACCAAGGCAGAATCCAAGTACAGTAAAACCTTGGATTGCGAGTAACTTGGTCTGCGAGTGTTTTGCAAAACGAGCAAAAATGTTAATTAAATATTAATTTGATAAACGAGGGGGTCTTGCAATACGAGTAGTACGTGTATACGCTTTGCCCAGCGTCACGTGATCACAACTGATATACAAGTGCTTTGGATTACAAGCACGTTTCCGGAACGAATTATGCTCGCAATCCAAGGTTTTACTGTATCTCAATGCTTAAACAAGTGATGGGATGGCGCCCATCGCCAATCGGCATCGCCCGCGCCGGAGGTGGAAATTCCACATTCCCAAGACGGAGGCCCGATTTATCCATAACATGGCTATTGTTGGCTTTTTTAAGTTTCTAATTGTTTTGTTGACCCTGCAGCAATGAGTTGACCCTGGCTATCATTTGAATGCATCTACCTTCGAATCACGAGTCTCAGTCCTCCGCCCCACCAGTATCTGTCACCCAGCTGGATATTGTGTGCTAGTATCAGAGCCAAATTCCAAGTTAGAAAATGACCTACAAGTGTCGTGTTATTAACGCATTGCAGTAAAACCACCCTTGCGGCATTGCACAGGTCTTCCTTAACTAGATCACAGCTCTCAGCCTCGCACATGATTATTAAAAGGTCTGTTGATTTGTTGAAAGTCAAAGTGTTTTGCATGCGTGACGTTCCCCACGATCGGCCATTGTGTGCCATTACTGAAGCTGGGCCCATACTTGAAGGATGAGTTGCGTAACCAGATACCTCTCGAAGTCGTGCAACTTAATCTTTGTCTGCAACTGTTTTGTCCACTTCTGAGGGAGTCGTTGCACAACACAGAATCGAAACGGAATTTTCAGACTTGTAACAACCAATTGTAGTTTGCAAATGTGTCACGTGGTGATGAAAATACATGGCTGCAAATCGCCACCGAGCAGATGGACACTTGAAAGTAGAGCTGTCTTCTGTCAGAAACCAGTTGTGCAACTGGTTGCAGAGACATCCACATTCATGCAATACAAACGCGTACAACTGTGCTGTAAATGTATTTTTTTTCAATGTCCTCTCATTGGACCAGCAAAGAGAAATCTGGCACGGCGGTCAAAGCCCTCGACTTGGTAGGAAAGCAGCGAGTGCAAATCCTGGTCTACAGTCAACTCAGCTGAGAATGTCCACCACTGGCTCAGAACTGCCAAACAATGGCTCCTGCTCATTTGAGCAGGAAGAAAAGTCAAACCCTGTCATCACAATCCTCCACTAGTAAGGTGGCATACATGGGAACACGTGGGGAGAGTTGCGCTTGAAGGTGGTGGTTATATGTCGGTAATCCTGCTGAATCCAGTGAATGTGAGCACTGTGCTGAAACTCATCACAGAAATGTATGAAAAAATGAATACAGACTCACTTTGTTTGACGACTAACCGAACGACACCCTTATCCCCATGTATCTCCGTCTGATCCCAGTCGTGGGATAATTACTTTAGAAGCGCGAACCTCGGGAGCCCCTCGCTTCTGAGCAGCGTGCAGACGAGCCCAGTGAACGAGAAGACCGTGTCCGACCACATGAACGTGCACAAACTCATACGCGCGTATCAGGTACACGTGTGCCTTGGCTTGTGTGTGTACGAATGTATACCTGTGTGTGTGTGTATTTGATGTGGGAGTATAGCGGTTAGCGCGCTACGCTATTTACCTGGCGACCCGGGCTCGATTCCCGTTCACGGCCAACACCAGTGACGATTATCTTAACCGGTGCTGAGCCTCCCTAGGTCGACTCAGCCTCAAATGATTACCTGGTGCGATGTGTAAACACTGCCACTAAGGAGACAAAGGAGGCCGGGCATAAAAAAACACGCAACAATTTAAGTGAAATTCCCAGATTTTGCACAAAGTGGCCAAGTGTCCAACGTGTCTCGGGCACCCCTCAGGTTGACTCGGCCTTAATTGGTGTGTAAATATCAGTATTGGGGAAACAAAGGGATGGAATATTGTGCATGCCAGATTAAATAGGCGCTCGCTAACAGGCACTGGTACCAACGGTCAATCAGGGGAATCTGTCTTGCGTGTTTTTTTTATTGGCGTGGGTTTACGTCACAGTGTCTCCCTTCTCAAATATTCACGGGGTTGTGGTTATCTCTCTAATGGTGGCCCTGAACCATAACCTCATATCCAGACGAATGAACAGGTATGGGTTCATCTGTACGTGTGTGTAGTCACAATTGTGGAGCAGTGACGCATGTGGCTAGTGCACTGCACTATGAACCCAGCAACCCGAGTTGGATTCCCGCTCGGGACCAATAACAGTGGCGAATATTTGAACTGGTTCTGTGTCTCCCGTAGCTCTACTCAGCCTCAAATAAGTACATGGGGTGATGCGTGAACATTACTACTGGGTGTGGTGTTGGCCATCCATTCTCTCGTGTGCCGCGTGGGCCTTCATAGGTGCTCGCCAACAGTACTTAACACAAGAGTCTGTTAAAGACTAAACGGGGGTCTTTGTATTCACAAGTAACCTGTTGTGTTTATCTCTCATACACACACACATGCACACACACGTACACAAACACACGTACACAAACACACACAAACGCACACAAACGCACACACACAAACACACACGTACAAAACCACTCTTCCACCAGGTACGAGGACACCTAATCGCCAAGCTGGATCCCCTGCAATTGCAGAACCATGACCACATTGTCGCAAAGGATCTCATCTACGACATGAGCAGCCTGGGTACGTCTCTCCCAACAAGACTGGGCACAAGATGGCCTTGGCCTTTGACAGTGGCTCAGTAAAATGTTTTGCACAAGCCAACTTCATAACATTCGTCCGATACTTAGTGTTGTTTATTTATAGCAGTCACGGCTGTAGAGGTTTCATTAATACTTTTAAGGGGGTCGTTAAACGCGTATTGCTGTGTTCAGTAAATACCATGTCCAACCGTTAAAACGTTGGAGGACATTTTAGACTAAATTTATAGTTTCATGGATGTGAAAATACGCAAACAGATTGCTTTGAAACCAAACATTCTATCGATACAAATGCTTCCAACTCACTTCCTGCCAAGTTGTGCTGCCTCATCAGGCGGTGTTCCTTTGTCCAACCCTAGAGGCACGATATTAATCATGATTTCTGACAATGGGAACTATAGTGTAACTTATCATCCTTGGCTGGCATTTGAGCTTACGTCTTAATGTGTAAGGAACCTTAATGTGTGTCTCGCTTAACAAGCATTCATTTTACGAGAATTCGCCAAAACGAGCAATTTGAATTTAGCCCAATTTGTTAGTGAAACGAGCAAATGTTAGCATAACGAGCGGAGAACGATCGATAAAATGTGTCCCGTCGCAGGGTGCCACCACGGCATGCAGCTATTTTCTTAGCAGCTGTGCTGTACTGTACTGCGTAAGCACGTGATTTGGGTGGGTGCGGGTGGGGGCCTCGTGGTAGCACCGTATGGGTGGGTAGGTGGGTGGCTGGAGGGGTTTGTGTGTGGGGAGTGGTGGAGCAACAGTTAGCCTGCGGCACTACAAAACCTGACGTCCCGAGTTTAATTCCCGCCAACACCAGTGACGATTATCTGAACCGGTCCTGGGCCTCTCCTAGAATGACTTAGACTCAAACAAGTACCTGGTGCAGTGTGTCAATTTCACCACTAGTGAGACAAAGGCGACCGTGCGTGGTTCTGGCCACCCACCTCTCGTGTGCCCTTCCCAGCCTTCATCGGTGCTCGCTCGCAGCACTTGGCCCAACAGTCTGTTAAGGCTATTTGGGGAGCTTTGTCTTTGGGGGGGGGGGGCCAGTGCGGGAAGTTGGTTTGTTTGCATGTATGAGAGACGGAGAGAGCGCAAGATGGCTGTATGATTGAGTGGAGAGAGTGTGAGCGTGTTGATTTCGAATATGGGGCTATACAGGGGATCTTGCATGGTAGTTCTTAATGTGTGGTAAGTGTTAAAATTGATGTTGTATTCCCCTTTTTATCATAATAAGTATTTCTTATGTTAAAACAGTTGTTCAAGAGTGCAACATTTTGGGGGCGGAAACCTAATTCAGCTTTTAACATGGGAGTCAATGGGAAAACGATGTTCGTTTCACGAGTGTTCGCTTACCGAGCAATTTTGGCAGAACGTATCTCACTCGTTAAACGGGGACACGCCTGTATTTGTTGGCAGCACTATGCCAGTGAGGAGGCCCAGCATCCCTTACAGAGTGTAGTGGAATATTCATAAGTCTGTCAATTCATCATTTGGCATTGTCAATCGAAGGCGTGCTAAGGCCGTGCCTGTTTGCGTCTTCATCTCTCAGCGTAGTCTGCGATGCCACAATGCATCTCATTCCTGCACATGAACTAATCCTACCGTTTCGTCTCTGTGGCGTTAGTCCTTTCGGCTGCCATTTTACCACGAGTATCGGTCCTTTAGCCATCATCCCCGTTGGGCATGGGCCCAACCCTGCTATTATTTATGGTTCACGTGACATTTCTGATTTTAAAATAAGTAACGACATTACTTTGTCCATTCACTGCTGGATAAAGCCCCCCCCCGTGCCTCGTGTCAGCCATGATGGTTGTTTTTGCCATACTTCACACTGATCATTGCGAGTTGGTGAACAGGTGTTTATGATTACATGAGTAGTACTGTATTATTACTTTGGGGAGGGGGGGGGGGCAGTGGGGTACAACATTGGCGAGTGATAGCGAGTTGATCTTTGACCCCGATAGTAAAGCCATGAGGGATGGGAGATGGCATGGGGAGACCTTAATTCAACAGTGGACTGACAATTTACGATGGCTGTTGGCATTTCACAGTGGTATTCATTTTTCTTCCCCAGAGAAATTACAGGGTGATGGGCTGTTTTAACCTCTGATTATTTTAACTTCGCTGTTATGTTACTTTAACATGGAAAAGCCTTGCTGAATGTCAAGACTCATTTTCAGGACGGTCTTTGTTCTGTGATGCTTGGCCAATTCCTTGGGAGAAAACCAGAGCATTCTGACAACATCCACACAATTGTGTCAGAAACCTACTTTCTTAACTATCCGCCAAGTATTTGGATTACAAGCAGGGGGGGGGGCACCACCAGACAAATTTACACCGTAAATGATTAATGGGTGGTGTGCCTTTGCAACTATGACCAGAACTGATGACCTTCACGAAAGAGGTAATATATCTCAGCGGACTTACAGCTGCCGGCTTTATTGACGTCTGCGCTTGAAGAGCAGTGCAGGTTAGGCGGTGTGGGCATGGGGGTGACGGTATGCAGCCCGTATGGTTCAGAGTTGCCTCTATCCAGCGCGCGGCGGTTGTGCCGGTCTCTGGGACCTGGCGAAAAGGAACATTTGTGCACCTTTATCTGGGGTCAAACATTGAGTGTACAGTATTTTCGCTGTTAGTGCTGCTTACCCAAGCAGGAGAGCGCTCATCGAGATAACAGGGCAGTGCTTTGTCATCCCAGTGTGGTAAGGTAGGAATAGGTACAATAATTCGTAAAGAGTACATTTTTGCTTAGTTTTGTTCACTCCATAAGCATCAATGTAATCATTTGAATGTATTTTTTAATAACTGTAAACAATTGTCCCACACACGCACATTGCGTGCTTTACTGGAATAATAATTGTGAGCATAAATCCTGTTGGGTGATGCTGCTGTTAGAACACTTAGCTGACAATAAAAAAAAGACTCAACACACTCGTCAACAACACTGCCCTAAAAGAAAAAAAAAGTATAATTAGTGACATTGGCCCTTTTTCAACACACATTAACGGAGGCCAGAAAGATAGAGCTCATAAGGGTTTGAGACTGCCCTAAACATCATGGGGCCTGATGAAAATTATACTTTAAAAACATTTTCCGATGATAAGTTTCGAGATGCGTTTATGAATATTTACCTAATAGTAGCTTTTGAGTACCAGAAAAATCCTCCAATTAAACAACAGTGTTTGCAGAATACATGCATTAATATGAGAAGTTTAATTATAAAATGTTGAAACAGTGCATTGTGGGAATGTTTGTTCGTGTGGGGGCTGGGCACAGCCCCCACTAGCAGTGCAACCCAACGACCACTTCAATGGAAGGAATTTGACTGCGTTGCATTTCTGAGCCAAATTATTTGGTGATGCAGCAGAGGTGGCAGTGGGTGCACAAGCACGATCGGGAAATAAACTAACAAGAGCAAAACACGCTTATGGAAAGATTCTGAATTGAAATCATGGCCGAGGTCGTCTCAAAGTCTACCTCGCCTCCTGGGTTGATTCAGGGAGTACCATTTTGTTACAAGTCACGAGTGAGTGGGTGTCCAATGAATAAACAACCCCTTCCTCCCCTGCCATAGGAATGTGGAATGTACACAACAAGCTTAAAGCAGCATGAGGTGGTGGTACTCTGTTGGCAGCTGTCTAACTCGTGGAAATTCCATATTCTTCTGACAGGGGTTCTGCATATCAAAACTGGGGTAACTTACAGAGACAAAGAACCAACGTTGGGGCAAGTGTTGTTAGCATGGGTGTAAAAAACCCGATTTTTCCAGCAGCAGGCATCGAGTTTTTTCTTTAATACAATTAAACCCAATTTCGGGGAATTAAAACCTGGTTTAATGAATACGAAACTCTGATAGGCTTAGGCTGCTTCCTCGTCGGTGCTGCTATCGTACTTGGGGCCGTCGGGCATGGGGTAGTCGTAGAATGCGGCGGGCAGGTTGGTCTTGATGAACACGAGCTTCTCCACAATCGTGGGCGCCCGTGAGTTCCTTAGATTGGAATGGATGAAGCCCATCGCTGAGAAGTTGGCGAAGTGCGGTTCTGCAATTAGAACCAATTAAACCGGATTTCTCCCAGATGATCGGGTTTAATATAAAAAGACAATTAAACCCGATTGTAAAAAACCCGACTGTGCCACCCTTGGTTGTTAGTGAGTGCCTATGAAGGCAGGCATGGCGCACGAGGTGGATGGCCACCATCACACCTGGCCACCTTTGTTTCTCTAGTGCTGATGTTTACACATCGCACCAGGAACTAATTTGAGGCCAAGTTGACCTATGTATATGTTTAACTTTCGTACCGTACGTAGCTAACCAGAGGTGCTAACCTGAGGTGCGACTTAGGAGAGACCCGGGACCAGTTCAGATAATCGTCACTGGTGTTGGCTCATGTAAATTGTTTTTAGTAATTTGACCCAGTACGCTAACAAAATGAGTGGTTAAAACAGTCGCCGTTACACGATCTACAGCCTCAGTCCAGTGTAGTTATACAACACGCGGTTATACAATGGGCCATTAGTGTCACTGTGTCATAACACTGAAGTGCACTCACATCTGCTGGTTTGTTGACCAAATGCACTGTGCTGTTCCATGCGGTGTGGATGTGTTTGTGTGTTGCTAAGTCCCTGCGTACCTTCGCGTATTCTTAGGGTGGGAGAGTGTGGTGGTGCAATGGATCAAATCCTCGTCATTTTTGCTGTGACGCGAGAGGTTAACTACCTGCAGGAGGTCTTGGGTTCAATCCCGGGCACTGATGCCCTGTATATTTGGGGTTTGCGTGTTCTCCCTGTGGTTCGTGTTGATTCTTCTCCAGGTCCTCCGGTTTTTCCCTTCCACATTTAGAAACATGCGTTGAGAGTATTTGGCTGTTATACATTTCCACATGATAAGCCACTTCATTCAGCTATCATTATTTGTGGCCAGATCGATTCTGAAAAAGAGCTATATAGCTCAGTGGGCCTTGCCTGGTAAAATTAACATCAGTTGAACGTTTTTCACCCCTTGCAGAGGTTCATGATTCGAATCCAGTAGCCAACCTGATTATCACTGTGTGTAATAACCATAATAATACGTGCTGTCTGATTCACAGTCGACGATAAAGATGCCCTAATGTCATATGCAAGAGTAGGCCAATGTGGACCGGTGTCGGGATTCAAATTTGCCAAATTCCAAAATGACACATAAATTACTCAGTTGGGATAAAACATGTAGCAATCATCGCCCGCTATTGGCAGTCTAATGGCCCTTGGTGACTTTTGCAAATGAGGCTATCCTTGTCTCTGGAGTTCTCGCCCATTTAAACAAAATAAACTCAATCGGCACTGGGGAGTTGTGGATAGATGTTGTGCTGACAACATTGTACCATCTTGTACCAGATCACTCATAATAGGCTCTTGCAAACAGCACTTACCCTGTGGTCTATAAGAATAACTTTGATCTCTTGAATTGTTGACAAGGGTGTGAATGGCAACACGATATTGATTTGAAAGTGCACCTCGGGGCGAATTCACACACACTTCCACCCCAGCAGTTTCCTTAATTCCACACAGGTCCAGTCTCAAACTGGAGAAACTTGATTCTCGAGTTATGCTGTCAGCAGATAATTGCTTGGTTCGGGTTTTTTTTAGTCCGGCTCCTCCAGTTTATTCCTGACGAGGCAAAAATTGTGCAGGCATGTCCAGTTTTCACGCATCATGGCAAAACATGAAATTTGCCAAAATTGTCAGTCAATCAGATATTATTAATATTCTTCCCTCAATCTACAAATGGATGAAGGCCTCCCTCTGCACGCCGTGTCGGTCGTAAAGATTGTTTCGACTCTACTTCACACACCAGCTAAGTTCAAACATGCCTTTCAATGGAATGCGGTTGCATAGCTCTTAGCGTGAACCACTGATCTAACGTACCACCGCCCCCAGAAATTAGTGGAAAATATCACAGCTTACCCCCCCCCCCCACTCAAGTAATAAGGTGACAACTCCTCTGCTGACTTGACATTTCAGACTGAAAAGAGTGAAATTGGTTGTTATGATGGTTAAAAGGTAATTATATAATGACTCATCAGTTGATTACAGTTGATGAAATTGCTCGCGATATGTGCATGTAACAATAGATTCAGATTTATGTAAATTATATGGAAATTGAATAATAATAACTTTAATTAAAAAAGTGCCCTTTAACAATCATTTTCAGGGCGCGATAATGTACGTGTGCTGTGGGAAATTCTCACAGTGCTGTGCATTTTCAAAGTCAATTGCACGTGTGTTTGACCGGCTAGCTGGTGACAATGTCACGCGCCACCTCGCGTACCAAGTGCAAGTTCGTTATTTATTTTCAATATCGCAAGGTTGACCAGACATGAACTCACAGTAGCTCATGCCTTCTCCGCCCCCAGCCAGTTACGGGTTCCTGGAGTCCGACCTGGACCAGACGTTGAAGCTGCCGAACACGACCTTCATCGGCGGGGACCGCTCTGATCTGACCCTGCGAGACATCCTACAGCGTTTGAAGGCACGCACCCGTGGACACGCGCACAAGCTCCGCCGCAAACGCACGGCGATGGTCGTGCCGACCTGCTCGTGCACCCTGCTGGCCTTCATGTCTGCTCGTTAACAGCACTTGCCCAAACAGTCCGTGAAAAGTCTATAGGGGGATATTTGTGTTTTGTCTGTGTGCGTGTGTGAATTTAGGATGTTTACTGTGGCTCTATTGGGGTCGAGTTCATGTTCATCAATGACCGGGAGCAGTGCCAGTGGATCCGGCAGCGCTTTGAGATGCCCGGTGCCGGAACGCTCACCCCGGCCGAAAAGAAGCAGCTTCTCATCCGCTTGCTGCGAGCCACCCGGTACATCCCAACACGACCAGGCCCTTGCCTGCCTGGCTTCCTGCCTACTTGGCTACCATACTTCCTACCCATTTATCTACATACCCACCTACTTTCCCACACCTATCAACAACACACATGTCAGTCTATATATTTTTGCACCAACCTTCTTGCCCAACTTTCTACCTACAGGCTGAGCTTCTGAGCTACTTAGTTATTCACTGACGCTTATATACTAAGGTTCAAAACTACCTACCCACTCGCCTTCCCATGTACCCACCCATCTGCTTATCTGCTTACCTATATCTCTAACATATTTTTACGCACCTACCCAACCAAATACTCATCAACCCACTCATTGAAATAACTACATAGACACCAACCCATCTACTTTTGCACACACCCACTTACATATATCCACGACCTAACTACCGCTTACCTACGAACATTCCCTCTTAGCGGCTTGCCTACCCACCAACCTACCCTCCAAATTACCGACCTACCCTCATAACTACGACCCCGCGTGCCTAATAACCACCTTGCCCGCCTGACCACGTGTGTGTATCGTAGCTTCGAGGAATTCCTGGCGAAGAAGTGGTCGTCGGAGAAGCGCTTTGGCGTCGAAGGCTGCGAGATGCTCGTGCCAGCGCTCAGGACCATCGTGGATTGCTCCAGCGTCATGGGCGTCGATGCCATCACGCTCGGCATGCCTCACCGGTACCGCACGGCCGGCCCGGCAGAGAGCCGCAGCCGCGCACTCGCTCATGGCCTAATGAGGCCTTCTCTCAAAGCCCGCAGTCAGCCTTCACTCAATGGGACGTCACTCTTCCGCTGCTGTTGCCTCGCACTCTCTGAAACATATTTCCTCTGACAGTCTGCACTGTGGAGACCCCCTCCCTCAGTTCAAGTTCAGGATAAAAAAAAAGTCTGTTCTGAATGACCGATTGTCGCTCTGTAAAAAAGTGTCTTCGTACACACTCTACAATAACCAGTGCTCTCTCTATAGCCTATTTTACCGAAGCCCTGCTTCTTTGCCCTTTCAGTAATACCTTGCCTTGAAAATTGCCGTTTCCCAACGTTGCTCGGCCATTTGTTTCAATAAGGCCAGGGGCACTGATAGGCCATGCCCTCTACCCTACGCCATGCCCTTTGTACCCTAGACTACGCCCCTCTACCTGAGGCCTCAACAATGGGATGTGACCTCTACCGTGCACGTGTGTGCCATTTGGCGGGGAGAGCACTATTTGGGTTGTGTTATTGGTGGCCTTGCGAGTGGGTGTGGTTGGGAAAGGTGGTGTATATGTATCTTTTTATAAGCAATATGTGAGTGGTGTTAAGTGGTTAGCGTGAGTGACTTCTGTGTGTGTAGGTCACTTACATTCTCTTTGTTAATCCTCTGAGCTGGATCAGGACCTACCTCCCCGA
Organism: Entosphenus tridentatus; assembly: GCA_014621495.2. Lineage (NCBI taxonomy): Eukaryota > Metazoa > Chordata > Hyperoartia > Petromyzontiformes > Petromyzontidae > Entosphenus > Entosphenus tridentatus. The sequence continues at coordinate 10,123,167 of CM025617.2, forward strand.
GCCATGCAGGTCGTCCTGGGGATTATTTGACCATATTTCACCACGGGAGTTCTGAAAGAGGGGGGCGGGGGGTATATAGGTTGAAGCATAGAAGTATGGTACAAAAGTGGATTTTGCTGCAATGCTGATAACTCAGCCTAAACATATGTAAAAGTGCACGCTGCAGGAGCCCTCAAGATAATTTAGCAACGGTAACTGATGAAGTTGTCTCATTTCTCTGTCTGGCTTTGAGAATTCTACCCCTCATTCGCTGCCCTAACAACCATGTTCAAACACCACACCTTGAAATAAGTTCTGTCATTTTACAGCTTGATTAAGAAAGTGAAGCACCCGGAGCCACCTGGCCCTCCTCCTCCACATTGACAGTTATTGTTACCACGAACAAATCACTGTCTGGCCGGGCAGCACCGCATAAGAAAAGTGTTCAAATCGCAGTCAGAAGGTCGCGGAGCCGAGCATCTTCACCTTAGCCCAGAGTCCGCAAAAGGGGGTGTGTCGCCACACAACACACAGCTTATTGTTATCTAAATAATTACACGGGGACCCCCCAAACATCTGCAGGACCCATAAAAAACGAGTAGCTGGCCGGCATAGAGAGCGACTAATTGTTATGTGAATGTGTGCAAACTCCACCGCTGGCTCGGAGCCGCCAGTGTAGGTGGACACGCGCCATCCGCAGTGCTCGTTTAAGCAGCAGACACGCTCACCTGACTTTTAACTCTTTTTTTGTTCTCGTTGGTTTAGGGGCCGACTCAACGTCCTGGTCAATGTGATCCGCAAGGGCTTGGATGAGGTCTTCTGTCATTTCGACTCGAAGCTTGAACCGCAGGAGGAGGTGAGCACTCAGAAATTGCTTCGGTGTCACTATGGAATTGACGTTTTTGCAGTATGAGGCCGTGTTTTCCAGTTCCCCAGGGCCAACTGGGGTGAAAAAAAACAATATAATGAATGCTCAAGCGCATTGGGGGGTGGGGGGGGAGTTCAAAAATAACTTACTCCACTGTCCATAGGCTGGTTATCATAATACGCACTGCAAAAACCACGGATCGTGACTGATTATAGAAGCTTTAATTACACCACAATTACACAACTGCATTCAATATATCCAACTCAACTTAGCAACATTTCTGACAATATGCATGCTTTACGCAGAAACGCAACACAACTGTACTTAACACAGTCAACGCAAAAAATACTTTATGTGCTCATGTTATTTTCCACTGCAGTAACAGCCTGCTGTGCACTGTTAATATAGCGATTGACATATATCATTATTATAGAACTTTGAATTTTGTTCTGCATTTCAATAGAAGAATGCACGTCTAATATTGAGCAAAGAAATTGCTTTAAATCGACACATTATCATACAATTAAAATATTTAAATTGATTATCACCGCTCGCAAGTGTAGAGCATTTCATGGAAATTGGTGCCAAATTGGTCAGCTTTGTGCACACGAAAAAGTGAAGTTGGAAACACGTTTGCCACGGTCTGTGCCTCCACGCTCGGGAGAACCGAGTTGACGTGTCACACTGAGCTCATCATGCCACTGAGGTCGTGAAGCCACTGAGGTCACGATGCCACCCACAGCTCTGTTTAGCTGCAGGCTCCTGAAAACTGGAAAAAGCGGCTTTTTTATTGCACCGCAGCTACAGCTGCGGTAGAGAGACACCTTATTTTTTTTAGTGATACAAGAGTGTCGCTTGCAACAAATGCATGGCAAACGGCCTGTGCTCAACTTAAGTTCATCAGTTAAGGCCGGATATATACCGGCCAAACATCCCAAACACAATCGACCCTGCAAGTTACTTTTTGCAGAGTAAATGGATACTTTGAATCCTTCAACACATAGTACAAATGTCGGTGCAAATGTATTTTTTTGAAATCCTTGTTAATTTAATGCAAAAATTTAAATGCGAATAATCTATATATATAAAAGGGAAATTTGTGAATGTGTGTGACTGTTCGAAATGTTTAGCATACTTCCCAACATGCAACAAACTTGAAATTTGCATGTGGGTAGCTTCCAGACTGTACACAATGCAAGAAGTATAAACATAGACTTTTGTATTTTGGGGGGGGGGCGCAATAATGTATATATTTTGCACGGCAAGTGAGCGGTGACGTCACATCTGTGATGTCACCCACATGCGGCAGCGTGACGCAGTGTGCCTGCTGACGTCACGCATCCCCCCCCAACCCTCCGTGTAGGCCGTGTATTAATCCAAGACAAGAATCCAAGTCTCGGGCGAAGCCGGGTAGTAAAGCTAGTTATTATTAATTCCATCAAGGTAGTGCTGTGGCACAACATTTTATTCAATCTAAATGTATACAATTTTGAGGTAGAATGAGCCTATCATCCATCTCTGGTTGATAAAATCGATACCACTCTGTGGCAAGTCAAAAGGCACAACCGATTGGATTATGAAATTTCTACCACTGCTCAGGGCCACAGAAAAATAGATGATCGTGGCCCGTTGCTCGTTTGAGCATTCGCATACTTTGACTTTTATGAATATATCGTATATCTTTTAACCACTGCTTGTGTCATAATCCATTGCGTCAAATCACCGTAGTGCTTTTGAATGTACGTCATGAGGCAAATAAATGTCCTTTCTGAGCTCCTTCAATCATCAGAACATCACACCATGTCCAGGGAATGGCCCCTGAACATTACACAACAAAAACTATTCTCGAGTTACCTCGGCAGACGGACCTCTCTAACCCCAACACTAGACAACGCCCCTTCATTCTTTACAAAGAGTGGATTGCCATATTTCGGTCATTAATTGTCATACGATATTTTTTTAAAGTGCAGCTGGCTGGCGCGTGGGCAGGCCAGAAGTGCGGTGGTGACGTCGCCACGCTCACCTGCAGGGGAGTTCGTGCGTCGCACTGACGTGTGACGGCTTCCTCTCGCCCTCACCACCCCAGTAGTGTATCCCGCACAAATGCGCGGACAGTGCTGGTAAAAACATACCAGCTCTCAGAAGTGGACCTGGATAAATAAAGTGAAAATTAAATTCAGACAATGTTACATAGGCCAGATCGGGCATCCGGAATAACACAAAGTATAAACTCGAACAGTTGCAGACTTATGACATGTATTGCGGAGGAGGGAATGAGCATTGAGGGCACTGTAACCACTGAAGATTATGAAGCTGTGGCCTGGCTTAGCCAAATGTTTCCCTTAATGCTCATTCGAGCATTAGTGCGGCAGCGTTTATCACAAGTTGTCGTGGCTGTAACCTCGCTCGTCCAATTTCTTCATCCACAACAGGGCTCGGGCGATGTCAAGTACCACCTGGGCATGTCGCATCAGCACATCAACCGGCTGTCGGGCCGCAAGCTGAAGCTGTCGCTCGTCGCCAACCCCTCGCATCTGGAGGCCGTGGGGCCCGTGGTGCAGGGCAAGACGCGCGCCGAGCAGTTTTACCGCGGCGACACCGAGGGCAAGCAGGTGAAGGGCAGCACGCGGGCTTCTCACAGGCTTGCACCTTCACGCGTTGGCCGGCCATGCCGTGGAATCCAGCACGTGCCCATGGAACTAAACTTGAGAAAATGTTGTTAAATGTCACGTGTTGATGTTAACGTCCTCGCCTGGTATACAGGAGGTCGTGAGTTCGATCCCGACCCTGACGCCTACATATTTGGAGTTTGCATGTCTCTCTCCCCATGGATTTTTGTCCGGGTCCTCCGGTTTTTCCCTCCACATTTAGAAACATGCATTTTAGAATATGTGGCCACTATAAATCTCCACACGATAAGCCACTTCGTGAAGCTATCATTTGTGGCCACGTCGCTTCTGAAAAAGAGCTATATCGCTTAGTGGTCCTTACCTTGAAAAATACAAATTATTTAGTTTATTTTAGAGTTCATGACCCTGCTTTGGGTAGTGTGTTATCCGCTTGTACGTATCGGTTTTCTCTGGATGCTCTTTAGTTTTCTCCCACATGCAAAATACTGCATTGAAACATGAATTGGCCATACATCTCTATATGTAGGCCCCTCCAAAATTATTATCTTTGGGAAAATGTGTTACTTTAATTACCGAGTGCCTCTGCATGGCCAGGTTTAATTGGGAAGCTATGCCAGAGCCTGACCAAGGCGAAAGCCAGCTCTGTGACCTGTTTTACCTTGCCATCACTCTCTATTCTCCCTCCGAATCCATCACCTGACTCAAGGTGTGGTTTGTCCTGATGCCTTGCCTCAAACCTCCGCATCTCCACACCTCCGATTTTAATGGTTGGTTATGTTTGGTACGAAAGAAGAAGTTCAACATACATACAAACCGTACTTTGGTTTCTTAAAGAAGCAGCACATTGTTGCGCTGAATATTATGTTGTATTGTGTTCTGGATAAATTATTTTGTGATGTAATGTATTGTGCTGCATTGTGCCCTATTGTTATGTGTTATGGATTATTGTATGGTATCGTCCTCTTATTCTGCCGTGTTGTATTGTGCTGTGTTGAATGATGCATTGCAATACATTAAACTGTATTGTAATGTGCATTGTTCCATTGTGCTGTGTCGTTTCGTCTTGTATTTTGCTGTAACATATTGTATTGTGCAGATTTATCACGTGCTGCATTACATTGTCCTGCGTTGTTGTGCTGGAATGTATTGTGTCCAATCGTATTTTTCTGTCTTCATTGTGCTGCTGTGTTGTGCCCCCCAGGTGATGTCTGTGCTCATCCACGGGGACGCTGCATTCGCGGGGCAGGGAGTCGTCTACGAGACGTTTCATCTGAGCGACCTGCCGGCGTACACCACCCACGGCACCATACACCTGGTCGTTAACAACCAGGTGTGATGTACTTACGGCTGTGCATGTCTGTGCATGTCTGTGCGGATGTTGCGAAACTGCGGTGGTAGCGTAGTGGTTTAGCGCACTGCGCTACGAACCTGGCGGCCAGAGTTCGATTCCCGCTCGCGGCCGACGTCGGTGATCGATATCTGAACTGGTCCTGGGCCCTCCCGAGGGTGGACTCACCCTTGAATAAATGTCTGGTGCGGTGTGTAAATGTCAGTGCTGGTTAGACAAAGGTGGCTGGATGTGGTGTTGGCCAAACCACCCCTTTGTGATCTGTGCCGGCCTTCATAGGTGTTCACTAGAGCACTTGGCAAAAACAATATTTATAGGCTACATGTGACAACTTGGTGTAAAAATGTTTATTTTTATGCATATGCTTTTTGGTATGTGTGCACGTATGCAGTAAACGTGTATAAATTTACACCACGGCTGGCCAAACCACCCCCATATACAGACAGTGTTGGCCACATCACCCCTTTGGGCGCCTAGCCAACCTTCATAGGTGCTTGCTAACAACACTTTCCCCGATATACGTGCATGCGCGTGCATGCACATATATTCGTTTGTGTTCATGCATGTTCGTGTACACATTAGTTTAATACGTGGGCTCTCGCGACCAATATTATCCAAAATAAAGGTTATTTTGGTTAGATCACGTAAATATAAATGTCGTTTACCCACTGCCACTATTTAAATATAGACCGAAACAGGAAGACTTCTTCACAATTATGGCAAATCGCCTGATGAAGCTGGTTGTAATCACCACAAAACATCATTGTTGTGGGTTTACTCTCCAACAAACCGGTGTGCTAAAGTAGTCGCTAATTGGCACGTTTTGTTCACGTGACAAACCTTACTAATTGGCCATGTTGGGTGGTGGTGGGATAACTGCACGTTTATATTTGGTGTACACGCCTTAGCCCGTGTCTTTTTGTCAATGCGCTCGTACTCTTCTGTCCTCGCTGGCTTGCAATCGCCCTGGCCCGTCACAGATCGGCTTCACGACGGACCCGCGCTCATCGCGCTCGTCCCCGTACTGCACGGACGTGGCGCGCGTCGTCAATGCGCCCATCTTCCACGTGAACGCCGACGACCCCGAGGCCGTGACGCACGTGTGTCGTGTGGCGGCCGAGTGGAGGAACACATTCCACAAGGACGTCGTCATCGACCTGGTGGGTCCCAGTGGCTCTGTCCCCCGCGAGTCCGCGACGTACGTGGGGGGTGGAGCGGTGTTGCGTAGTGGTTTCGCGTGCTGCACTACGAAACCAACCGCCACGGATAAAATCAATTAAAGAATGGAAGTAGCTGTTTATCTATTACAACTTTGACGAGGTAACGGTCAAAATGTTGGTTCGTGCATATTTGGTGTTTATCGTGGTGTGGGGAGCGCTGGTGTAACGGTTAGCGCAGTGCGCTACGAACCCAGCGACCCGAGTTCGATTCCTGCTCAAGGCCAACACCAGTGACGATTATTTGAACCGGTTATGGGCCTCCCCTAGGTCGACTGAGCCTCAAATGAGTACCTGGTGCAGTGTGTAAACATCGCCACTGGGGAGACAAAGGCGCGGCCGGGCGTGGCATTGGCCACCAGGCCTCTCGTGTGCCATGCCGGTCTTCATAGGTGCTCGCTCAATAGCACTTGCCCCAACAGTCTGTTAAGGCTTCGTCTTTGGTGTCGATCGCAGGTTGGCTACCGCCGGAATGGCCACAATGAAGTTGACGAGCCCATGTTCACGCAGCCGTTCATGTACAAGCGGGTCGCACGGCAGGTGCCTGTGCTCAAGCAATACTCTGACGCCCTCATCAAGGAAGGGGTCATCACGGGCCAGGAGTACAAGGTACCCGGGTTATGAGATCTTTGTTTTTTAGGAGTCACGTCTGGTTATGGGGGAGATCTCAAATCCTAAGTCATTGCACCTCCCTGCATTTCCGTGAATTGCCGCAATCCGGGGTCGCAAATATGATGCAAGATTTGATTATTTTACGTCTTGTGTGGTGTCTCATTTTGTAGTGTCTCCTTTGTACATTGTGTCTTGTTCTGTCAATGAACTTGAAGGTATATTTACTTCTAGTTTTCATACATTTCCATGATAATTTCAAACACTTATATCTGTGTTTCATGAGCATAAGGTGAAAGTGCAGCTCTACAATTGTTGCTCATGCCACTGCTGGTGGAAGGACTCCTACTCATCCTGTTTAGAGCCCTGGGCCAGTGGGTGAAATTCCACATTAGCACGGCAAGGACTGATTTATCCATAAAATGTGGTATTCATTGTATTGTGTTCAGATTTTCTGTTCTAAGGCAGTGTTAATGCCGACGGTGGTGAGAAAACTGCTCCTATGAAGTGAATCACCTCTGCTCTGCCTTTCTCCCTCCTCCTCACTGTCTGGCATTGTTCGCCGACAGACAGCGGTGTCCAAATTCGACCAGATATGTGAAGATGCCTACGCCAGCTCCAAAGATGAGAAAATGCAACGGACAAGCCAGTGGATCGACTCTCCCTGGCACGGTATAGGACGCTGCTGAACAACCAGTGGCTTAATTTATTCATTGCTGTGCAGGGCCCTTACTAGAGGTGTCTAAAAATGCCAGTCACCATTACGACTGAAGTTAGCTCTAGTTGGCTGGATGTGATGGCAGACCCGAATAATCCCACTTTGGGGTCAACTCAGTCCTTTGTCTATGCAGAGACTGATCCCTGTCACGTTGATATGACATTTTCAACGCTATGTCAGGGCTACCAAAAAAACCTCGGTTCCACCCAAATGCTGCTTGAACTTGACGTGGATACCACATGTCACACACCTAATGGGCCCTATGTGAGTTAATGCATCCCAACGGGCTCTTTTAAAATGGCATTCAACTCCCTGCACTTGGGCCACCAAGTGAGAGGATCCCAGGCACTGGGCTACAAAGAGTGGCTAGATTAACGCCGCTGGCTTTGCCCCCACCCCTCCCCACGGTATGAATCTGCCTTGTAGGGTTTTTCGGGCCGGATGGTCGACCGCAGAGCATGTGGACTCCGCCGTCGGGCGTCCCCGAGGAAATCCTCATGCACATAGGCAACGCCGCGAGTTCCGTGCCGGCTGCGGACTTCAACATCCACCCAGGTGAGCCAACCACGCCACTCGCCCCACTCACTCACTTGAGTTCGTTTATTCACAAATGCAGCTGCTCCACATGTATTGAACGATCGCCCCAATGCACACCCTGACCACTGAATTTGGTGCAAAGCAGAGCTCATGAAACGTCGTTCCTCAGCCTTGTGGAGTAGAAGTTTATGGGGTTAGGATGAGATGGAAGGGGACTCTGTGTCTGGTCTCCTGAAAGGAAGACGCACACCTGGGCGGCGTGCTCCAGCCTTCGTGTTGAGTGACCTGATTGAATTGAGGAATTTGAACATATGGAAGTGTTATTAGAGATTAATTAGTCATGTGCTTGATCATAACTGGAGTGGGGTTTTTTTAATTTGAATATGAGACACAAACCCAAAGTCACATCTAGAGAAGATCATAACTGCCTGTCTTGTTTGTGCAACTGTGAAATAGGTAAAGCGGTACCCTTGTGCCCTCTGACCCCTGCCCCCTTACACCCCGTGTCCGTCTCACCACTCTCCAGGCCTAATGCGCGTGCTGCGTTCCCGCGCCGAGATGGTGAAGAACCGCACGGCCGACTGGGCGCTCGCCGAGTACATGGCGTTCGGCTCGCTGCTCAAGGAGGGCGTTCACGTGCGTCTGAGTGGTCAGGACGTGGAGAGGGGAACCTTCAGGTGAGGTGACCAGTGCCGAGTCCTGACAGATTGGCATCCAGAGGTGTGTTTGTACCCTGCATGATCCTGGAATGATTGCTGGTAGAGTTGTTGCCAACTATCACCCACAATTGCAACTACATCTCTCCTATTCTTAGATCTGTATACTGGCTCCCAGTTGGATTATGGCTCGATTACTCTCCAAGATTAACCTTACTGTTTATAAGATCCTACATGGGTTTACCTGGCTGTGGTTATTGTGCATGTCTCGCAATCGTCAAGGCACGAGTTTATATCCCGAACAGGGTCTGGGCTCAGCTATTCAACTCTGTGGGTAAACCTGAGAGAATGGCAGACATTCTACATTCCTATGAAGTGGGCCGGTGTCTCCATCGCATGACCACTTAATATTCCCATGAAACGGTACATATTTTATTGACCTTGGAGGAATTGTGGGACAGCCTTTTAATTTTTTGTGTGAGGCACCTTGCCACCGTGCCAGTGCTGAATAAGCTAAATATTGTACGAGTAGCTCTTTGCAAAGCACATCCATCGACCCACAGGTAACACTGCATAACATGTGTGTCCTCCTACAGCCATCGTCACCATGTGCTGCATGATCAAAACGTGGACAAGAAGACTCTGGTACCCATGAAAAATCTGTGGCCATCGCAAGCTCCCTACACTGTGTGCAACAGCTCCCTGTCCGAGTACGGGGTCCTAGGTATGATGTGGTGATGCACGCACACACGCGTGCGCACCACTACAGCTGGTACAGCGAATCCAAATACCGCATTGCAATACTTGTTTGGTATGGATTAACTACAGCAGATTAAAGATGTAATAGTTTTTGAATTTGTTATCCACTCAATCGTTTGTTCACAAGCAGAGTGGATCTCGTCTGTTCCTCCTTTAAATCAGTGAAGACAGCAGTGGCGGCTGTCTATAATGTGGTCAATGATTTTTGGGATTCGTGGCCGCGGCTCGCAGGCCACACAATCTTTGATACGTCGCTTGTGCATTGAAGATCCTCATTGCAATAGATTTCGTGATACGGGAACACAGTAGTTTTGTTATCGTAGTTTCCATATGAGAAATTGTAAGAAATTCTCAACCTGCTAATAACTCTCTGGGGGTCTGTAAAATGTGGACTACTTTGTGGAAAATCAACTACGGTTGTCATCTAGAGAGTCTGGTGCCCATCATAGAAATGTGGAATTTCTATCACCGGCTCTGGGCTATCAAAGTAGGTAAACACCGATCCATACTTGTTTGAGTATAGAGTTAGCATCTTCCAACTGTGAGTCCGAAAGCAATCGGTTCAAGTTGCATTATAGAACATTAGGTTTGAATACTTTTTCAGCCTTAAAGCTTCGATGCTACTTCAGTGTCAAGGTTGGTAGCACCCACAAGCCCAAGAGAGGCATATTCTCCGGATATCGACCTGGTGGTGGTGTGACTACTCCTGAAATCCGCCCCACACCGACGACACCAATGACAGATGGCAGCGCTCTACCCCCTGCACTTATTTTGTCTGCACTTGGCTGTGGGAGAGGTTGGTGTTCACCAAATAGACATGCGGTGCGGCCAAACTGTCTTGGCGATGGTATTGATGACACGCTGTGATCACCAACCGTGACGGTGTGACGATACATGCTGCTGGATGATGGCGTTGGCAGCAGCCACCCATTAAAACGAACTGTGTTTGTTCAATCACTTGTCTGTGCGTGCACGTACGCACGGTGTCTCGCGCAGGTTTCGAGCTGGGCTTCGCCATGTCCAGCCCCCACGCGCTTGTGTGCTGGGAGGCACAGTTCGGTGACTTCAACAACATGGCGCAGTGCATCATCGACCAGTTCATCTCCTCAGGCCAGGCCAAGTGGCTGCGGCAGAATGGGATTGTCCTGCTACTACCCCATGGCATGGAGGGAATGGTATGGTCTTGGCACCTTGCAACAACTGGCAGAGCCATAGCTATCTTTTTTTATAGCAATCCCTCGGTGTTATATGCAGCATATGGACAGTATTGTTGAATGGAGTTCATCTCTGCTGGTGGCCCTTAACTGGCAATGGAATTTCCACTTTCCTTTGGTGGAGACTGCTTTATCTCTACCACCACCGCTGTTGACTTCTCACAAAGTGGTACTCGGCTTTGATTTCAGATTTGGAACCTGAAATGCAGATTCGATTTCGGCCCTTATTTCTCCCAACCCTATTGTAAATGAATAACAGGCATCGTGCATTAACGTCTGCACTGGGGAAATGAAAATGGCAGGGTGTGGAACTCTCCTCACCCCACCTTCTCATGCTCTTTTGGCTTTTAATAGGTGCTCACTAACAGCATTTGTTGATTTGAGCTGCTTATAAAAAGGTAATAATTTGAAATGATCGTGTGTTGATTTAGCCCTTTTTCTGTCCTGGGTCCTTGCAATGAACACAATTTTGTGGAAAAGCCAGGAGTGGTTGTTCTGGAGACAAATTGCTGCCTGAAATATGAATATAGAATTCTGACCTTTGGCTCAGAGATACAAACTGAAATTAGCCTCATCCCAAGCTTGTTAGAGGATAAAATCACTGTTGACAATGGATTGTCAACAGCACTTGCATCTACAGGTTGTAAAGCTAAATGGAAGCTTGGGTATTGGCGTTTTGTTACTTGGGAAACCAGTGGCCTGAGTAAATTTCCCTGGCTAACACAGTTAACAGCAGTAGCGAGTGATATCTGAGCTGGTGCGGGGCCTTCCTAAGGCCAACTCAGCCTTCAAATGAGTGCCTGGTGAGGTGTGTAAGCATCAGCACTGGGGAGACATACCGTGGCCTGACCATTAATGATCCCATGTTGTCTACAATATGTGCTCGCCAACAGCCCTTGACCACATGGGTTTGTGAAAGGCTGCACTGGAGATGTTTGCCTTTCTCTTTTATGTACATGCACCGTATGTGTTGTGTGTGAGTGTTAAGGGTAATGGTTACATAGTATTAAACACACTCCATGAGGATAATTATTTTTTCCGTGTATGTGTGTGTGTGCCTTACAGGGTCCAGAGCACTCCTCCGCACGGCTGGAGCGGTTCCTCCAGATGTGCACCGACGACCCAGATGTCTTTCCGGTTCGGAATTGCAATCTCATCGTAAAAAAAAAAACATTCGTAATCCTTATAACCGACCGTGAGTTGAATAACCGTGCTTGAGCAATCGCAGATCGCACGGCGTACACCAGTCTTCATTGCCCCATTAATGTATTCATTAAATAACGTGTATACAAAACGTGAGTAAAATAAGGTGTTTGATAATTCGTAATTGGGGATAATTCGGCATGGCTGCGCTTTCGGCATATATACGGTTTCTTAATAATACGCCATGAGCCGAATTGCCGTGCCGAATGGTCCAATTTCGTCAGACACGTGGAGCGACGCTGCGCGCCACGACTAGAACGACTCGGTGCGGTGCGTGTGGTGAGCGTGGGGTGAGCTTGTGGTGAGCGTGGGGTGAGCGTGGGGTGAGCGTGGGGTGAGCGTGGTGAGAGTGGTGAGAGTTAGTGCAGATCCGTCGCTTTGGACTTTACCTTGTTTATGTACTTTGTTCAAGCTAACCCTCTCAGACATGTCGTCTACACCTACATCGAGAAGTAATAGAAAGGGACTGAAGTATGAATCCCTTAGTCTGCGAGACAAATCCAAAGTGTTTGATAGAATTGATGCAGGTGTGTCAATGCGTATAGTGTGAGAAGAGTTTGGAAAACAAATTTGGAAAAAAAATGTTTTGGGGCAGGATAATTCAGCAAGGCCAGAGCCCCATATGTGTCGAATTAACAAGGGTTTTCTGTACTGTAAAACGTTGACATTCTTGCTCGCAGAAAATTGGTGAGCACTTTGACGTGCGTCAGATCTTCGAGTCGAACTGGACGGTGGCGAACTGCTCAACGCCTGCCAACTACTTCCACATCCTCAGGAGGCAGATCCTCCTTCCCTTCCGCAAGCCGGTTTGTGACCCCAGAATAAATCAGCAGTAACTGCCCCTTCCGCCACTCCCCTCCCTGCTGATCTCGCGCCTACTTCTATTCGACTAGCTACTGAACGGAATTTGCCACTTTCCACCTTTGGAGCTGTGTTTACATCACTGACGTAGTGTAACGTTCAGCTTTCGCGTGCGCGTTCCCACGCTCTTTGTCATCTCCGCAGCTCATTCTGGCCACGCCCAAGTCGCTCCTGCGGCTGCCCGAGGCGCGTTCCAGTTTCGCCGACATGATGCCCGGTGCGTTCCAAACACCGGCACCGCAGTCAAACACGTGCGGGGGGGGGGGCCCGGTGAACTTGTGAGTGGTGCATGCATAGAACACGGGTTTTTATTTTTTAATCCGTCTACAATGGACCATTGTCTGATGGCAAACAGCGATGCGCATCGTATGAAGGTATTACGTGTGAAAATGCTAAAGTTATCACAGGTCAAACTTACACATTGTTATTTTTTTTTATCAATTGATGGAGCACAATATTAGTTTTATTATTGAAGACTAAACTCGTTAGACTGCATGTAACTAAGTATCTAATGTAAATACGAGACTTGTGAAACTACTTCTTCCATGAAACTGACATAACCCATTAGCTCTGGTTATCATAAAAAAACCTTTTTCCAACTAACCTATGCAAACTATAATGACCAACGTGTTGAGGTATGATCAAGACATCCCCATTGTGACAGTGTGGGGGGACCTTCATCCAGCAGTGGATTAACAAAGGCCTGTACATTACTATTAACCCAGTCTTAAAACAAAACTCATGAAGGACATAGGAATTGGCCCTGATCAGAACAGAGTTTAGCCAAGAAGATTTACTGGTATTTGTTGGAGATCGCATGCTAAAGTGTGTTACCTTGAAATGCAGGGCACACATACAGAATTACTGTGGTTTGAAAAACGAGTTTCACGAACACGGAATTGCACGATTCCGGAGCAGGAGATGAGACAAGTTCACACATTAACAACAGGAGAGAGCCCACCTCATTTACTTGGGGTTACTGGTTGAAAAGCGATCATCCTCAAGATAACATTTTAAATGTGTAAGTAATTCACAAGCACACATCATGCCAGGTCACCATTAACACTGCCATAGGACAGAAAAATATTAAGTAATCTAACATTTCAGACAAAGTCTGCTTGATAAGCTAAAACCCTGCCAGTGGCCTGTTAAATCAGCAACACCTTATTAAACTTAGACCAGAGTGGGAACGGTGGCACAGTGTAATATAGGTTTATATTATGGATGGTTATTGGTTGCGAAAGCCTACGTGTTAAACTGGTGGCACAGTGGTTCGTGCACCGCATTCAACCCGAGAGCCTCGGTTCGATTCCTCCCCAAAGCTAACGTTAGTGGCGAGTGGAATCTCAACCGGTTCTGGACACTCACCACCTTCACCAACCCACAATTGACCAGCGCGTGCTGAAGCCTCGCCAAGACAACCTTCATCACCTATGCCAGGTATCTAGACTCTCCTCGTGCTGCCCACCCACCACCTCCTCCCGTCCGCCCGGCAGGGACGTCGTTCCGGCGCGTGATCCCGGAGGATGGCCCCGCGGCCAAGGACCCTGGCGCGGTGCGGCGACTCATCTTCTGCTGCGGCAAGGTTTACTACGACCTGGCGCGCGAGCGAGACGCGCGGGGCATGCAGGGCCTCGTGGCGATCTGCCGCCTGGAGCAGGTGGGTCTCGCCACTCGCTCTCTCCTGGCACCTGTGGACATTACCGCTCTGTCTCTGTGGCAAGCTGTCAGACGGTCAAGCAGTGAGAGAGTCTGCCCCGAGAAGCAGCTTTTAGTAGAACAGCAAGGTTGCCATTCATGAGATAATTTATTTTTACAATTTTATATCCTAGTGGTCTAGATTCAATGAATGACGAAAGTAGACTCGTGTCTGAGATCAGCAGCAATACTCAAAAGCCAAGTTCAAATGTCCTGCCCAAAGAGCAATGCCATGCAATGACAGGGTGTTAAGTTTGCATCCTGAGAAAGTCACCAAGAGGAGGAGCTGAAGTCAAATAGCAGCGTTGCCCCTGTAAGGGTGCAAATGGAGGGGCAGGCGTCAACTTTGCAAGAGTTGCAGGATTCGGCAGAAGAAAGGAAAAGTGGTGGTGGAATGTGGTGAGATGGACGGTAATGGCTGTGTTGACCAACATCTGCCTGATCATTCAGCTGAGACTGTCAACATTTCGTGTGGTCTGCATCACCAATGTTGCATCCTCATGTTGCTGTGTAGTTACATTGTTGATGGGTTTGTACTTCATGTCCGCAGCTGTCTCCATTCCCACATGACCTGGTGCGCGACGAGGCACTTCGCTACCCGGCGGCCGAACTTGTTTGGTGCCAGGAGGAACACAAGAACCAGGGCTTCTTTGCGCACGTGCACCCACGTGTACGCACGGCCATCTCCCAGTCACGCCCGCTCTGGTACGTCGCCCTCTGCCGTGTCCCACGCACTCTCCCTGTGCCCCACGCACTCTCCCTGTGCCCCTACCCCACCCCCCCCCACCTCCCACCTAGACGCATTAGGTTGTGTCACTCATATTCAGCTATTTTGAACTGGTGGTCTAGACAAGGCTGAGAGGATTATACATGCAATGTAATGGCCACAAGCTCCGCTGATAACAGCCCGCGATGGAAATTTCACATTCCTTTGGTAGGAACCAGTTTCTCCAGAGGAAAAATTCTAAAACTGATAATGATTACAAGGGGTCAATAACGTTCATGTATGTATGTTGAACTTCTTTCACACCATATGTAGCCAACCGTGCTAATCGGAGGTGCGGGGGAAGGACAACAAACCAAACACAAAAAGCAGTTCTATGGCTGTGTAACTTACAAGTTGAACTCTTCTTCCTTTGCACCACCATTACCGCCAACTCATCTACCACCAACTTTCTCCCGACCTCTTCAAATCCCTCCACCTCCCCAAACCATGACAGGTACGTGGGCCGTGACGCAGCATCTGCCCCGGCCACAGGGAACAAGTACTTGCACAACGTGGAGTCGGAGCGCTTCTTGGCAAAGGCGTTCCACCTGGACGCCTTCAAGGGCATCTAGGATGCGACTTTACGCCCTTTGCACATACACGCACACATGTACACGTGTCCGTGTGTGTGTGAGCAGCGATGCAATGTAGCTGTGCTTAGAGAAGCCTATTGAGAAGCTTTGTAGAAGAGCTTCCGAGGGGGGAGACCCGTAGAAGAACCTCATTAAGAAGCATCATTTTAACGGGCGTCAAATTACATTTTTACAGGTCCAGTGAGAGAAGAAGCCTCATTTAGACTGTGTATGTGTCGCTTAGAGGTGCCATAGTACAGAGATGCGTCGATGAGCCTCGTTGACATCTCTCGTAAGAACTTCGTGGAATCATAGCCTTTCGAGAAACCCTCTAATGCCTTGTATACAGAAGGCTCTTAGAGAACCTGAGAAGAGCATTATAGGTGGGCATTAGTCACCATGGTGAGTGTACGCGTGCGTGCGTGCGTGCGTAGGTACATTGTTGTGACCCTACCATTAGTTTGATTAACTCGGTCGCTTATTGTGCAAATGTGGCAATTGGGATATGTACCCAGTACAGGTCCCGTGAAGGTCAACTCAAGCTGAATGTACTTGCGTGAGCAGATCACCATCTGAATGTAGTGTGCAGTGAAAACTTCAGACGGGTAAATCTCCAACAATAGTAACTTCTATTGAATTTGGGATCACAAAATCCCATGAATAGTATTTTTGCATAGTGTTCAAACTCGACACTAATTTTACTCGTTGTTTAGGCTTTATTGAAAGTGGCATAGCTCTCCGCACATTCTTTCTGTGATGCACAATATTTTACTGTCGGACCTCGAACTGAAGACCTCTGGGAGTTTACATGTGAAGAAAAGTTAGCTCCTTGCTTTGCTTGAGAAGGAAGACGCTTTGACTTGGAATGTTTATTTGAACAGTGCAATGGAAATTCAGTATGGTAGATGTGATGAGCAATATGTTTAGAATAGTGTGCATTCCTTTAATTGCTGCCTTTATTCGCTAACCCAACGCTTAGAATGAACAGCGTTGGTTCATGTAATGCGTGTAGTAACTCTGACAACCCATCCGTAGCTCGAATACTATTCCTAGCCTTGTCTCTATCGCTAATGTAAAGACTAACCCAAGCTTTGATTGTAACATAAACCATAGCTCTAATGCACAATAATCTTTATTAATTTATTATACTATTGTAAATTAATATTAAGTGACATTTTTGAATGTCAAAGTGTGCTTAAGATATAGTAGTTTTAGCTTCAATACTAAACCTTGTCTTTACAAAAACACATTTAATCAATATCTAAATGACATCCTTAAGTGCTAACCAGAAACAAGGAGACAAGCAAATACATACAGACAAGGGGACACGGCCACACGGAGACATAAGTGGTTACCTCTGTCGACCCTGTCTTCTGGCGAAATGCTACATAGAGTTTGTGGCGTTGCCAGAGGTGATCGAGGAGTCTGTGTGTGTCTTCTCGGCCACAGCTGTGCGAGAAGTGGAGCCCTCTAAAGGAACATCTGCACCGGTTTGAAACATTCAGGCTAATCCTGTCCACAATCCATCCTGGGTTTAACCATTCTGGATTGTGTGAGGACCTCGCAGATCCTTGAAAGATCTGGACTGTCCCATCAGGTGAGCTCTAGCATGCGAGGCTGCTTTGGCTGGGTCATGTAATCCACATGCCCAGCCCACCGCATGTCCAAGCAGCTTCTGTTTGGCTGGACAGATAGGGCTAAATGGGCACTTAACGGACTAGAGAGGAGATGGAGTGATGTGATACAGAATGATGTGGAGCTGAATGAACTTGCCGATGACTGGTACCAGCAGTGTCAAGATCGGCCTCTAAGGAGGAGGTTCGTTAAGGACACTGCTGGGGAATTGGAGGCAGTCACCCTCCAGCAAGAACAAAGGGTAGAGGAGCGACGCTCACGAGCAGTACTGGGTGGATAAAATACAAAAAGTTGGCAGTGGGGAAGCACGGTGCATTTGCCAGTCATCTCAGTCAACCCATGGCACCTAGGTCTCTTTTGTGACCTGCCAGCGGGCCTTCGACACTTCATGTGCAACGTGGTGACGTTACCGCCACTTCGTGTGGTGAACAGCGGTTGTGTATGTGTTTTTGAGAGGGGAGCAGCCATTGTTAACCTGTACAGATTCTTTACAAGTTATTTCTCATGTGCGCCATAACCATAATGACATCACCATCATAACATAATTTCATGCATCATCACCACCGTACTCTTTGATTGCTTGTGTTGCGATCGAAATGTCGTGATTTAATTTATTTTATTTTATACCTACGTGACTTTACCAAAAGAACCAAAGAGTATGGATCCCTGCAGTCACGAAAACTTCAAATCTAGGTTGACATCACCATCATAACAAGGGTTGCCACCTCATGCACAGACTTTTCTCAATCAGCCCAGGTTTAAAAAGACAGTTCAGTCGAATACGCTATTAGAGTTCAACATACTACCACCAGATTTCTGCACTCTTCAATTTCTGCCACCCACAATTGCCAATTCGCAGACTTGGTCAACCACAGACAGACCCTTGTAACATCATCATCCCCATCATAGTCATCATCTTTTAATTACTGTATGTCTCTCATGTTGGAACATATAAAAGTTGTCGCTTGGCTTAATATTATACATGTATTTTGATTGCAAGGTGTTATGGTTCTCGGGACAACACAGATGTCGCTAACATGCAGGTTGTTGAGTCTCACATTTGGGACATATTTACTTTACAGAATATACAAAAATTATGCTGTCTTCTAATATATAAAATAACGTATATCATTATTTGTACTAAATAACTATCAGGCCTGGTGGCACTGTTGCAAGGTGCCTGACAAAAAATCGGTAAAGCTGAAAGTTTAAATTCTAGTCAGGGATCAACATAGCCCATAATTTGTCTGGTATCCATAAAGTAGCTGCAACTTAGTTGTCAAGAGTAGTTGCCTAAGGAAAGACTGACTCTCTCCGTATGTGAATGTTGAAATCACACATTGGTCACCTGTATCGCCGAGCACTGCCCCATGCTAGCTTTCGCAGGGAGACTGTTTATATTTTCTCTTAAAATGCAATATGCAATGTCAAACAAATTGAGTGGCTCTGAAGAGCGTGGTCGGTACAGGGAGACAGTCCCTGTTGTCAAGCCTTTTCATGCAGTTGAGACCGCCGTTGTGATTCCCTGAGCTGGGGAAATGAAAGCATGGCAGGAAGGTGATCGCCAACTGAAGTAGCAGCTTTGGGAATCCTCAGGTAGTTGACCAGAACAACTTTACTGGGAGACATGGTTGTATAATATAAAAAATATTTTTTTGGTTTATTGAAAGTTGCAAAAATTGCGTGTTGTTATATATGGATTATTTTTGACCCGATTGCACCTCAATTGTGTGTTACCAGCATTGTGAGCAAAGAAAATATCTAAAAGCAGGCGGCAGTACAGATGTTTCCACGTTCACAACATGCCTGGAGAGGTGACTGGAACCAATTGCAAAGTGTTTTCGATGGCCTGTTGAGGCACGTTATAGACTGTGCACATTAAGCTGTACAAAGGAGTGATGGGGATCATTCAATATCCGTCTGCCGATTAGGCCGACAGATCGTGATTTGCACTGGAAAGAAGTGCAATTAGAATGGTATTTTTGTTTACGATAGGATTTGTGCATTCTCCAGTCAATGGGCTGAGACTTTAAAATGCAATACAGGACCCAAACCCAGGATCTGACTGGTGCCGGCCCATTTTCCTGAGCTACTGAGCTACATTAAATATTTATGCTGGTAATAGAATTTTAAAAATCCTATGGGAGCTGACTCAACTAATGATTCCACTGTGGTCTGTACATTAGGTACTAGAGATGTTTTCCCGAGTTTCGAATTAGTCCCAAAAATCAAGCCTCATGAAATATTGCAAAACATTTTTTATTGTATCCTAAAACTGGAAATGTCACTACTATAACATCACTTGTGTTTTTCTCGCCAAAAGAGGGCAATACTAGTCTCACAAATAAACTTTAGATTTATACAAAATGAAAATTATCTGAAAATATACTCGAATTTTGTGGAAAGTCAATCTCATACAAATTGCTGAAACATATAAGACCTTGCACAGTTATTAATGGCCCAGTTCTGGTTATATATATTAAATGGATAACAGTAACAGTGTGCACAGAGCTGTGGTACTATACAATTTATAAAATTATTCTTCTCAAGTAGAAAAAAAATGTCTTAGCAGTATTTCTGCGTAAGCGAATGGCATCTCTTGAATTTACTTGACAGAAATCTTACGTGAAGGTTACATTGCATATTCTTGGTCGTAAATTTAACCTGTTTGGAATTTTGATTTAAAGCTTAGTAAAGCGACAATGTGTTCAGCATCACCTTTAATCACCGAAATAGAAATTCTGAGATTTGATCATGCATTTCACTTTGCGCTTTGAAAAACTACCTTTATTCGGTTAGTTTTGCAAGGTAGTGATCATGGTTTTATTTGGAAATATATGACATTTATATTGAGCTATTTCTGTGGGTATTTTAAGAAGTTAAACAAGCTATGATTACTTTGCCAAAGTATGTTGGGCAACATTGTTTTAACTTTAAATGTATAACCTCATAATCATGGTGACCTCTTCTAATCACTTGAAAATTCTGTGACGTTTTGTTTTAAATACATTGTTTTAAATAAACTTATACAGCCTCGTCGTTCATAGTCAATTTTTTTTTCTATTTCTACTTGTAAACACAGGACTGAGTTCAATGAATTTGTCTTACGTTTATTTATAATTTTATTCAGAGGCTTTTTTAATGAAGAAATTTGGAAGTGCATGTCAGAAGAGAAAACATAAGCAGCTGATTTGAAGGGAAGCTAAAACAATGACTGAAAGTTTACAGTTATTTCACTGGAAGAGAGGAAGGACTACAGCAACCACACGCATCGACATCATCCTCTACGAGGATATATTATGCAGATGTGAATACTGCAATCCAAGGTGAAGAAAGTAGATCTTGGCGTCTGGCAGGGACGTGCGGGCAGGGGAGGCAGAGCCTCTCACCTGTCGTACTC
This sequence comes from Entosphenus tridentatus, assembly GCA_014621495.2. NCBI lineage: Eukaryota > Metazoa > Chordata > Hyperoartia > Petromyzontiformes > Petromyzontidae > Entosphenus > Entosphenus tridentatus. Next base: position 10,143,837 of record CM025617.2, read on the forward strand.
CAATGAAAATAGCTGTTACGAAAAGTAATAATAAGAATGATCAAATAAATATTAAGATTTTTCCACTGATCTGTTATAAATGTCATTTTTGTACGATTCCAATCATTTTTATAGTCAAAATCGCCAAATTTGCGGAGCTCCGCTGCAAATACAGGAAGAGACGAGAGGTGAGGCAGCGATGAGCTCAGCCTCTCCTCTGATTGCGCAACCCCTCGGAAACTGGATGGAGCGCGGGCAATAAGCGCGTGCCTGCTACTATCTCTCTGTGTGTCACCAATGTAATGTTTGTAGACCCCTTCATTTCATGTCTTCGCCTTCCATACTCCAGGTAACGTATTTCACGTATGTGTATGTAGATTATTAGGCTCGCTGGTCTCGTCATGAAATTGCAATTAAAAAGCACCAGGGGAGGCAGCTATCACATCTGCCTCACTGAGGGGGACGTGTCTAACACGCCCCCCTCAGTGAGGCCACGCCCCCCTCAGTGTGTGAATCTGGCTCTGCCACTATAGCCAGTGCCTCCCCAGCCATTGACCTCACCGCACGTCACTGGTCTCTGGTGTGTCTTGACTCTGGATGATATTTCATTCTGAAAGGTCCCAAAGAGTGTCAACATTGGAATGGCCCATTTTGAGAAATTTGAAGCGGTCATTCAAAACCAAATGAGATATTTTGTGCAAATGGTCTATTGGCATAATGCACACTTTTTGGTAATACTATTGGGTCTCGAGCTTGGCATAGCTTAGGGCCCTAGCATGCCATAATCCAGCGCTGGTGCAGGGACTCCAGCAGTTGCAGTGCCTTTTATCATGGTCTCCAGATTTGATGGAACTCTTTCAAGAGTTATTCTGTTTCCGATTGCCAACATGGATTATAGCTTTTCCGATACCACATTGGAATGTTTTTTGTGGTAGATTTCAAAATTGTTATTCATTTAGCGTGGTTGCCAGGCCTTGGGGCCGTCCATAAATGACGTCACGCGATTTTGGACGATTTTTGACCCCCCCCCCTCGTCACACGGCATCACAAAAAGTCAGACTCCCTCCCCCACAAATATGACGTCACAAAGCTCTGCCCCCCCCCCCCAAAACCATAATTCTATTTTGAAAATAAAACATGCTTCAAATCGCTTTAAACTATTGTCATTGTGCATATTTAATGTGGCGCTGCACTCTGATGTTATTGGAGAAACATGAAAAAAGTCTATTTAATTAAGTTGAACGTGCTGTCTCTATTTAAAGTTGCGCATTTTCATGTGGAGTCATATCTCACCCTCCCCTCGTCACACATCGTCAAATATGTGGGCCCCCCCCCCCCAGGTGCATGACGTCATTTATGGACGGCCCCTTAGAGTTGAATGTTCTGTTTAAAATCACGTTATTTACCATATTAAATATTCGGATTTATGCTATTACTGTTCTTACATAGTAATGTTTATGTATTATATAGTTTTAGCCCATCTGGGTCTTTAAGTTGCGTCAAAGTCCCACTTCTTTAGTTGAATAGAAAAACAATTAAGGTTATCAGCTTTGGTTCATGGATTACATTGTTGATCAAATCGCAAGTGCACAGAGCACGTTGGCATGCGGAAACATAAATACTCCAAATATTGTTTTCTTTAAATATAAAAGACGTAATGCCTTCACTATTTGTGTACATATTTAAGGGTTGAAGGTCAGCAGTAGCTGCAAGCCAAACTGACAAACTTAGATTCAATGGAAATTCCCATAACCAGAATACTCTAGTCAAATTAAGATAACCTTTCAATGCTTGTATAGTTACAGGATTAATAGCAGAAGTGTTAAATGGTCGTCATTGATCGAACTTTTTATTATGGACAGGAAATTAATAAAACAGAAGTGTCCCAAGCTTGATTTGGCCAAGCCCTTGGAGTATTTTGCATGTGGAAGATAATTATCATTAGTTTTATCATCATGGGACCGCCAGTACCGAAATATGAGAATAGGTTTTCCCCTTTTTTTCTGACAACAAAACGGGTGTTAAGATTTTAAAACACCAAACTGAAACCTATTACAAGGAATCATGTCTGCATCAACCACAATACTTGTGGTCAGAATGCAAAAAAAAACATACTCTGACAATATATGCATTGTCTTTGAAACTAATTGGTCCACACCAGAGACAGCTTTCTATTGAGCCTAGTCTCGTTTTTCTTTCGACCCTAACGAGAGTCCGTTTGTGACTGTGGTGCGACATCTTGGACTGTGCAACATATCGTGAACGACTGCCCAATCAGACCACTGAATGGCAATCTGAAACAAATCCATGCGGCTACTCCTTCAGCAGTCGAATGGATATCAAATCTCGACATCAATTTGTAATCTGTTGCAATCTCTAAAAATGTCATACGAAAGAATGACCGCGATCGAAACTACGACCTCCCGTATACCTGGCGAGGGAGTTAACACCTCACCACCGTGGTGCCCCCAATAGTACCCTGCTTAAAACACACGGACACCTCGGTGTGGGATTCGAGTTCGCTTGTTGGGGTTACTTCATCTTCCTTTACTCCGCGTGCCCCCCCCACACAATCCCATCTGACCGTACGCTGTACCTTCCCCTGTGTTTTTTTTTCTTCCCCATAAAAAATATATACTTCTGGGGGAAAGAAAAAAATCCCCACGGATACTCGAGTTAATTAAAGTAACCAGCAGCAAACCCACGTGACTCGACATCGCTTGTAATAAAGTCTAAAGCTTGACAATCTCTAAGTGAAAGGCGGTTGTAAGGCTTTAAAAAAAAACACATTTTCATGTTCTATTTATATTCTTCTGTGCACGTTTTGTTTGCTGTGTGACTCTGTGTGACTCTCCAAACAGTCAAATTGTGGTGAGTTTATATCCCAGCTGGCGGGGGTCGATTCAGCTGAACATCCCTTTGGACTTAATACAATGAGAGTAGCATTACAAAAAGTCAACGGTTGGGTGGTCTATTGAGACTGACCCAGCACCAAGGAATGTGGAATTTCCCCTGTGGGCTCTGAACCATCACTAAAGATGATCACTGCCTCCGCCCCTGTTTTTAGTGGGGAGATATTTTGGCTTCAAACTTAAAATGTAACTTTTCAAGTGTTGGTTTAGTTGTGTAAGCACATTTGTGCGTGCGCTCACCGTGGTGGCACTACAAGTACTGGGTGTTTACACCTTTTTGGAGCCACACGCCGATTTGGATCGGAAAAAGAGCACAGCTATAAGAGAGTATTCGTGTCCTCGTTGGGGTATGTGGGTTGCGTGTGTGAATGTGTCGGAGGAGTGGTGGCGTTGTTGTTTGCACATTGTGCTACAATCCCGGTGGCCTTCGTATGATTTGAGGCTGCTAAGTTGACCACCTAAATCGAGTAAAGACAGTACGATGGCGTGGCTGTGAACCGACGGTGCGAGGACCTGAGCAGCCTTGCAAACGAGATACCTGGAACCGTCCTGCTACAGCCCCATCATTATTTTAGCTGCATGACTTTCAGCGCGTTTTAACTCCGCTCACCTTGACAATCGTACAGGGCTAACATTGGGGCTTCTTTATGATTATGTCTGTGTGCTGATGTTGTTTGATATGTCTGGCAAAACGAGGACAAAAACGATGAGTTTAAAATCTTAAGTAGTTGATTTAATGGCATATCTAAAGACGTGTTTGGAATGCTTTATCGTGGGAGAGTGGGCTTCTTAAACCCAGACATGATGTGCAGTGTGGTCCTGTCCAGTTGGCCGGGTGAATCGTCATGTTCAGGGCTCTCATCACTGAGTCGGTTTCCATTGCGTTGATGATTCGACTCTCATCGTATGGTAGGAGGAGAATTGCCTCCATTAAAGTGACCCATCGCGGCCTGATTGAGGTGAAGTAAGGGTAAAACTTGTAACTGTCCAGATTTAAATTACAACTCGAAACTTTTACTGTCTGGCCTTTGGAAATATATACACATTTAACAAAATTCACGCTATCTGGAGGAATCCCATGAGCTATAAAGCTATTTTTTGACAGATGTCCAGCAGTTTTCACAGATGTCCACCATCAGCCATGGGCAATCCACTGCTGAATGAAGACCTCTCCAAGCTGATCTCACGATCCTACAATGTAATAATCTCAAACTGCCGATTTCTCTCTCTAAAATGTACCAGATTCTCATAGCTCCATTCCCTCTTTCTCTCTCCCGGCCGCTTCGGGGTGGATTTCCACACATCTCTCTGTGTCTCTGTTTGTCAAATTTCACGCTTAACTTCTAATCTTAGCAATCTTTGGAGATCGTAATCACCCAGGCTATGCGTTAACTGTGTGTTTGCCGACTCTCTGTGTTGCATTGCATTACATTTCCCAAAAAATTGTAAAAAATAACATTCTCAAATTGACTATTTCTCTCTATAAAATTTACCAGGCTCTCATAGGTCCATTCGCTCTTTCTCTCCCTCGGTCGCTTCGCGGTGGATTTCCACACAACTCTCTAAAATGTACCAGTCTTGTTGGGTCTTTCATTGACATTCTAATTTCTCTGCTCCAGCAGCTGCTCCAGCAGACCCACCTCTCTCTCTCTCTCTGCACCGCCCCCCCCCTCTCTTTCTATTTAAGGCCTCGACACAGAGGCATTGGGTCTCTGTGTGTCTATGTTTTGTGTCTCTCTCTGTGTCTTTGTGTTGTCTCTATCTGCTTGTGTGTCTATCTGTGTGTCTCCGTGTCTGTTTTGTCTCTCTCTCAAATTTAATTCTACCTGATGATGTTTGCTTGTGTTGCAATCGAAATGTCGTATTCTATTATTACATTTATTTTCTTTCATGACTTTACTGAAAGAACCAAAGAGTAATGTAATAATCCCCCGAAAGCACCGGCCACAGAAGCAGATTTCATCGCACCGTCTCATCGAATGCCACTTCGTCTTTATGCTCGACCACTTGTCATTATCCTTTCTCACAACACTTCCACTTACTTTCCCTAACAGTCCGAATTTTATCACTAATCTGTATATATTCTCTAGTTCACATTTCCTCTTTCTGTCTCCATTCAATTCCAAGAATGCACATCTATATGCTTTTCAGTGTGTGTTCGATTTGTTTTAATAATCATGTTTTAGTGGAGTAATGCACGCGGGGATTTGCAAACAGTGTGCATGCACGTGTGAACCGCGGACAGTGAAGTCATGTCAGGGCAAACAGGTGCGGTGTGAGAGCAATCCAGTGAGAGACGACCAATTAAGATGCATAGCGGTGATTGGCTGGCTGCAAATGCAGACACGGTGGAGGCGCCTCGGAGTCTGCAGATTGAGGCGATAGCAGCAGACGCCACGTGCGAGAGGGACGGGAGGACGCCAGCTTAATGAGGGCATTTAATGAGGAGCAGGATAAATAGGGCAACGTGTGAGGCAGGGGGTTGAGTTGGTTGGAGTGAAAAGAAGAGCGAACACAGGAGAAATCCAGAGTCCTGCTCTCCATACCTCGTTCTCTTGGAGGCCTTCACGGGAGAGGATGACAGGTCCTCTGCCGGTGGCCCCTTATAAGTAGCGGGCCTTCGGGGCACCCCTGGCATCAGGGATTCGTAAACTATGGGTGGTACAACACATTTCTCTCGGCGTCCGATTACTCCGCTAAACTGCCCTGACCTGTCTGACACCCCAGACCCCGACCGAACAAACACTGGGGATGAATAACCCATTATGGGGATGAACATACGGCCCTAAGCGCGGCTTGTGGACAACCCAGCGGCGACATCCCACTCGCTCTTGCACACACCGCAGCCGTCAAATTTCTACGACCTCCACTGACCATTTCCCTGGCCGGTGCCGTATGCAATGGCACTTATAAAAAGTTTAGCCATGCTCTATCCCTTACTACCCCTTAGCTGCCTCACATACTTCCGATACATCATCCAGCGTGACCCGCAGGTTTACTGGCAAAGAAGGTCTTTCTCTTCCCGAGGCCGGACCCCATCGGATTTCAATAGGGGTGTACTTCCACGTCCATACTTCCCTAAACAGGTATCGCACTCAACCCATTGTGCCCTGGACAACGTCGGTTTCACCTCACATAACTCATCGTTCCATGCTTCGTCAGCATTCACAGCATGTATCACCTCTCCCATACCCATCTCCGCGGTGGAGCTGAATGCATCTCTCCCCGCTAACATTGCACAGGCTAACACCGTTCCTGCCTAAACCACCGCTAATTCCATACCCACATTAGGGACTTGCAGGAACGGTTCCTAATCTCCCTTTAACAGTGTTAGCGTCCCGAGCAGTGCAAGCCCCCAGCCCCCTGCCTCCGGCCCGCCAGATCAAACTGTCCGCAACAACGCAATGGGACCATTACCCCCAAGCAGCGTGAGCTCACCGCCCACTGCTCCAGATGGGCCAAGGAAGACCTCAACCTCCAGGCCGACAGGTCAAACCATATGCGGCAAGGCAACGGGACCAATACCCCCGTGCTGTATGGGCCCACGGCCCACCGCTCTAGACGGGCCAAGGAGGACCTCTGTCTTTTCAGGCCCGCCAGGTCAAACCGTCTGCTGCAACATGACGGGACCACTACCTGCGTGTCAGGCGGGATCTCCAAAGATTCCTTGAACATAACCTGAACCGAAGTACTATCCTCGCGAATGTGGGGAGTTCACGTAACATTCGTGGCCCCGACGGCATCTGACCACAACCCTGGTCGACAACAATTTACAGGGGCATCCTGCTCAGATAACCATGCCCCAAGAGATAGGCCAGAGCCAGCGTTTTACACCCAACACTGGCTCCATATCTCAATCTCCCCTCAATCTGAAATGGGCTACAATACCCTAACTCCCCCGTTCGCCGCAACGCACGCAATCACCCTAAGTGAACCACAACGATCCGTTATTTTAAAGGTCCACACAACAAAATACAACTTCAGATACAAAAGTAACCAAGGCACCCGTGTTCCCTAACACATCATTTCCACACTCTGCACAAAGCTCGACTATTCCCGATGAAGCAGCCGCTGCTGCTACTACTCGCCGCGCCAACTTTTGGTCTCTACGACACCCGATGGCCCGATGCGTGAGGTGGTTTTAGCAGTCCGGTGTCTAGTGCATCGTGACTCGCCTGGGCTGGGCCGTGGCTGTCGACGAGGCGGTGGATGCGAGGGGCTCCCCGATGTGCCCGCAATCTTGGCATCCCCGCTTGAAGTGTTGAAGCTGGCCGCAGCGGAAGCAGGTGAGCCTGGGCGCCCGCAACGAAGGTGCCAATTAGGACCGGGATCGTCACACCCAGTGCCGTCCCAGCGTCCCTCCTCGATGCCGGTTCCCTCCGCAATCTGCTGTCACCTCCCCCGTAGACTCCGTTTCTTCCTCCAAGGATATGGACTTTGTGGGACATCCTACAGCCCATTGTGCCATAGTTTTTCACCAGAGTCTCAACCAGCTCCACATAGTTTTCGACCTTGTGATTGCCCAGGAAGCCATGAACCACTGCGACAAAGCTTTTCCAACCCGCTACCTCCTTACTAGTGAGCTTCTTGGGGAATTCATTGCACTCCAGGATCTTCTTTATCTGTGGTCCGACGAAGACACCAGCTTTGACCTTTGCCTCAGACAGCTGAGGGAAGAAGTCTTGAAGGTGCTTGAAGGCTGCCGACTCCTTATCTACAGCTCTGACAAATTGTTTCATAAGGCCCAATTTTATGTGCAGTGGTGGCATCAGCATCTTCCGGGGGTTCACCAGTGGCTCCCACTTGACGTTGTTCCTCCCCACAGAGAACTCGGTCCGCTGTAGCCGGTCCTGCCTGTGGTCGTGCGCCTTGGTGTCCCTGCTGTCCCAAAGGCAAAGATAGCAGGGAAACTTGGTAAAACCGCCTTGGAGACCCATCAGGAATGCCACCATTTTGAAGTCTCCGATGACCTCCCAGCCGTACTCATCATACTTCAAGGCGCTCAGCAAGGTCTTGGTGCTGTTGTAATCCTCTTTCAGGTGCACCAAATGAGCCAGGAGAAGAGACGGGTACTTGTTACCATTATGGAGCAGCACGGCTTTGAGGTTCCTGGATGAGCTGTCAATGAAGAGGTGCCACTCATTCTAGTTACAGGCGATTCAGATTGCCTCAAACAGACTGGTCACATTGTGGCAGAAGCAGAGCCCATCTTGATGGATGAAGAAGCTGCAAAAAGGTTGGTGATGCTTCCTCTGATCTGCGACTTGCACACTTTCATCCAACAAGTTCAACTGCTTGAGCCTAGATGTCAAAAGCTCGGCATTGGACTTAGCGAGACCAAGATCTCTGATCAAGTCGTTGAGGTATTTTTGGTTGTCATCTGGATCTACAACATCTTCCTTGCTCTCTGACTTGCTGCTCTCTTCTAACGACAGCTGCTCTCTCTCCGGAAGAGTGGGTATGGGGAGCTCATGCAGTTTGGCACTGGGGCGATGGATGAAGGAAGGTCCGGATATGTGATAGCAGGTGCATTGTTACCAGTCTGACGTTTGGAAGGGTCCACCATGTAGAAGTAGCAGTTGCTTGAGTGGTCAGTGGGTTCCCGCCAAATTCTTGGGATAACGAACTTCATAACTCTCGTTTCCCCTCTGTACCATCCTACAAAAATACATTTATTTCACTCATGACTAATGTGTAAGAGATTCTCGCAACATTTTTCATATATATTTTTTTCAATAACATTGAAAATTGTAAAACATTTTCACATTTTTTTTTTTTACAAATGTTTTAATTTTAACAAATTTGATAACATGTTACGAGCAACAATTGTCCATCTTACCTTCCAGAGTTTTTTTTTGCATTGCTCGCAGGTGAAATGAGGTGCCCAGGGTTTGTCTTGATCCCTGATAGGCATGCCGAAATATGCCTTGAAGGCCTCACACATCTTAGCAGAAATTTCACAGAGTACTTTTTCGCTCTTATCCTGATAAATTGGCCGCAGACATAGAAAAATGCGTCTGCCGGATGCTTACAGCTTCTTGATGCCATCTCAGAAAAATTCAGATATGTATCCACTTAAGCAGCTGGAACTAAACTGAACTGGTAGGCTTAATAATAATGCAATGTATAACGCACGCAAATTTGCGGATGTAACGGCCGCAACTCAAAGGCACGGAGCCAAGGCCCTTGTATTTATACTATTTATATTACTGGAAAGTTCTAGAATGTTCTAGAAGTTAATCCAAGTTTACTCAGCACTGACTCTATCTGGAATGTTCTGGAAAATATGTAAATTTCAAAATTTCACTGTCCTGGTCACAAAAGCAAAGTTTGTGGGAAACAATAGCCATTCTCTGTACTTTTGAGGCATAAGCAATTAGAAAATATCACTTACTACCCAGGAACAAAAAAAAACATTTACAGTGTTATTTTTGGTCTTGTTTTTGTATTATCTAATTTGTATTGTCGTTAACATTGTCTTGTTCTGGCAATTCAGCTGAAGGTGATGGTATAATTTGAATACATTTCAACGTGAATTTCAAAACACTATTCAATGTGTTTCACGAGCATAATGTAAAAGTGCAGCTCTGAGTTGCAAATACGCCCTGTATATAGCCAACTCTTTAATACTACTGGCAATCTCAAGGAATCCAATACTACAAACGCCAAAGTTGTTGATCCTCCCTAGAACAAGTATATGACATTATGCCAATTTATTTAGAAGAGCACGTGCAGCTATAGCCTGGGAAGATACATTTTAACTGTTACGTCTGGCATTACGGTTAGAAAATATTGTGCTTTGGACCCTACAACCTGAGTTCAATTCCATAGCTAGCTCAATTAATTTGTGATATTTGAACTGCTCCTGGGAATTTCCAAGGCCTTAAATGAATGCCTGGTGAGGTGTGCAAACATTCACATTTGGGGAGACAAATATCATGGACTGACCATTACTACCATTCTTTCCAAAATACGTGCTCGCCAACAGCCTTTGCCACAACGGTTTGTTAAAGGCCACACTGGAGATATTTGCCCTTCCCTTTTGTGTATGTGCTCATCCACGTGTTGTGTGTGTGTGTGTGATGAGAAATGCTTGCATAGTAGTTATCAGACTCAATTAATGTGTTAATTACTGCCCACCTGGCATGGATTTGATACCAAGCTGTGGAAAACAGTGGTATCTGAATCTGCTTTTGGACTCTTAAGTTGGTTCAACCTTAAACGAGTAACTGATTTAATATGTAAATATCAGCATGAGCGAGACAGAGACAGTGGATGATCTAAGGCTAAATCAGGATCTTTATCCGTGTATGTGTGTGAATTACAGGGTCCAGAGCTCTCCTCCGCAAGGCCAGAGAGGTTCCTTCAGATGTGCAACGACGACCCAGATGTTTTTCCGGCAAGGAATTTAAACCCTATCAAATGATGCTCACGTATGGCCAATGAAGAGCCACTATTAGGAGATTCAGTTTTAAATGATTTAACCATTCAATTGCTTTGTCTGGGAGTTGGTGAATTGCAGATACAGCTCCTTAACATTTATATTTGGGGCAGCACAAGGTTACATGGTCCGTGGTGTGGTGCTCACAACCAGTCTTCCATGGTTTGTGCAGATCCGGCAAAGCGCTACCTATTGCTTCTGCCTCCATACTCCATGTGGATCTTTTTATCTTTGTGTCAGAATGTGTCTCTCGTGTGTGTATCTGCACGCGTGTTTGTCTCATACACATTCTTGCTGGCAGACAATTGTTGAGCACTTTGAGGTGCGTCAGATCTTCGATTCGGACTGGACGGTGGCGAACTGCTCGACGCCTGCCAACTACTTCCACATCCTCAGGAGGCAGATCCCCCTTCCCTTCCGCAAACCGGTTTGTGACCCCAGAATAAATCCCTCGACATTTTAAGCTAAACAACACATTGTTTTATTCACAGCATCCCAAAAGTCTGACAGATGTTTGAATCGGAAGTTTTTACACAGCGGGTGTAGCAGCATTATAATTGAAAGGATGCTAAAAGTCATCCATATTCAGAGTTGTTAGAAATAATCACAGGTTTATATTTACGTGGAAGCGTGGCAACTCTGCAATGGAAACATCACAGGAGACTTGTCCGTTGGCTTGCATGACAATCACTTAATGGTGGAACGGCTCTGCCATTGGATGCCTCCCATTGGTTAGGAGCCAGACAGGTGACAACATAACGGCCTTACCATTGGGACACAGTCCTGAAGGACGACCATTGGTTTAGCGCTGAGCGCATGGCAGCATAAACAGCTCAGCCAATAAGCCAGGTGCAAGAAGCTCTAATTGGCCGTTTGTAAAATTGTTCTGAATTTGCGTTTTTTTAAAGCAGCATTCATAAACGACTTTGACAGCTTGATAAACAAGAATGACAGTTCCTGTTGAACTATATAAGGGGCATGTAATAGAGCAACTCAGGACCATTTGCTTCAACTCTAATAAACCTGTCAAAGACTGCCATGTCCATCAAGTGCTCACTGAGTTGCACTGGCTTCTGGTTGCTGAACGGATACATTATAAGGTCGCACTTATTACACAAAAAGTGTTTGCCACAAATGAACGACGGTACCTTGCCAATCTCGTCAATTTACATAAACAATCACACGAACTCTAGTCATCCTCGCCATGGCTTTTGGCTAGCCATCGAACAAAGACGGTCACTGCATCGCGCCCATTCGGATGCACTTCTATGCTAGTCTAGAATTCTCTTCTTTCCGATATTTGGAAACCACTGGAGCTATGCACTTTTAATATCTAGATTGAAAACTAATGTCTATACACCTGCCTTTTGCGGTCAGTTTGGTGTCCTTCCTCCGTACCTCAATTTTGCACGGTTGGCTACGTACGGTGCAAAATAAGTTTAACATACACACAAACGTGTGGTGAAACTTCTCCTAAACATGATTAATTACCAGCATGTTGCAGAATGTGCTGTTGGACACATTGTGCTGATGTCACTCACTCCTCAAGGTGTGACGATGTGAGATGCAGGGCAGATCTGCAGTTTCCTGTGCCCATGGTTCCAGGCCACCAAGCCAGTCAGGGCTTGGGATTAAAGGCCACGTGCTCATGTAGGGTAGGTAGGTAGGTGGAGCTCCTTAACTCCAGCCCCGCTGAACAAAAACACACATTCTCGTGTGTGTGTCACCCAAGTAAGCTTCAAAGAAGTAGTATATAGATGAGCATAAATGCTCTGGTAAGTTTTGGAAATTTTGAGTGTAAATGTTGTTTGATGAAAAATTGGCGCAATACCATAAGTATCCTTTTTTAATTGTGTATTTAGTGTATTATAATTAATAATAATATATTATTACTGGGTGTAAAGTTATTTAGATCATGACAAATCTCGAATACAATTTAGCTTTAAATTTCGATTCTGTTTTGTTGCCAGAAAGGTTAAAACCTAGTCTTATATAAGTACGAACCAGTTGAAACCCGTTTGCGAATAGCAAAATAAACTCAATGTACCCCATGGTGCAATGAGTGTTAGATCACCATATCCTTAAACCGTCATAGGGTTCATGACTATGGTGAGGGTACGTGTGCGCATGTTGTGCATACTTTGGTACAACCCTTGGCGTCCTTTCTGGTGAACTCCATTGCTCGTTGTACAAATCTGTGGCAATTGGGATCTGTACACGATGCGGCTCCTCTCCTTGCCTTCAACTAGGCCTAGCCATATTTTCCCTAGCAGATCACCAGTTGAAACAGTGTCCAGTTATAAACTTAAGACAGACAAATACATTTCTAAAATAAATAACTACGATTACCTTCGTGACATCAAAATCCACGAATGGTATTTTTTGCATCGTGTTCAAACTTGACAATTATTTCACGAATTGTTTAGGCTTTGTGGATATCGGTGTGGCTCACCATGATGCACAATAATTCGATCTCGGACCTCAAACTGAACACTCTCAGAGTTTACACGTGAAGAGAAAAAAAGTTCCTATTTGCTTGAAAAGGAAGACACTTTGACTTTCAATGCGTATTTTAACACCGCGATTGATATTCAGTACAAAAGATATGATGAGCAATACATTACATTATTTTCATTCCTCTATGTATATATGTTGAACTTCTTTCGCACTATACGTAGCCAACTAAACTAAATACAAAAAGAAATTCTAAAGAAATTAGTTTTCAATAGAGATTTAAAAGTTCATAGCTCCAGTGGCTTCCTAATATTGGAAGGATACGTTTTCCAGACGGCCACAGAAGCGCATCTGAAAGCGCGCGATGCAGTGACCGTCTTTGTTCGATGGGTAGCCAAAAACTTCTGCGAGGATGACCGGAGTTTGCGTGATGCCTTAAGTTCCTTGACGAGACCAGCAAGGTATTGTGGTTATATTGTGGCAAGCACTTTTGTGTGCAATTAGTGCGACCTTCCAATGTATTCGTTTTGGCAACCGTAAACCAATGCAGCTCAGTGAGCACCCGACAGACGTGGTCGGATCTTGCTGTACCCATCACGACACGTGGTAGAGAATTTTGTAAATGCTGCAACGCAAATTGGTGCCCTATTTCCCAACCCTAGGCCTAGAATGAGTAACGACCTTGACACCAACCGTAACTCTTAATTCCCTTTCCAGCCTTGGTTCGATGTCTAACGTGAAGACTAACCCAAACTTTGAGACGAGTAATAGACCGCACACATAAAGCTGTGAGGGGTTCACTCCATTTCTGCCGATTAGGTCGACACGGCATTGGGCTGCAATTAAGTCAGGGCTATTAAGTTATATATTTGTTTTACAACGGGATTTGTGCATTCTTTTTGTCAATGGGTTTGAGACTGAAATATAACGCTGGACTCAAACCCAGGATATGATTGGCGCTGGCCCATTATCCTGATGAAAGGAATCGCATTGGCCCATGGGTGGAGTTTGCGGGGGCGGGGGTGCACGGGGAGGGGCAATGCCCCTCCCAAACTGGGCACCTTTATTAACTTATTTTCAATAGTTTACAATTAAGATTTTTTAAAAATTTATATGCACCCACGATTCCCAATGTGAGGGACAAAGCGAACCCATGCCAGCCCCACCCTGCCGAGTATAGAAGACAAATTCCGCCAATGCATTCGCTTCAAAAGCCTCCCAACTGCTTCCACGACTTTAGCACTGAGCCCAGTTTTCAGAGGCGGCCGCCACCAAGCTCGGGTTCTTGGGTCTCGAACTTTGACCCCGAGCTAACATTCAGAAATCTAAATAGGATTCAGGGCTGAAGGGGAGTCCCACAGGAGACAGGCGAGAACCCTCTTATCACGTTGTCATGTGTGTAGATCAGCTTCATACCCGCCTAAACAAACACAATTAAAATCACGTGTCCCTTAGCCACCAGGAAGACAACTCGAATATCAAAACAGCCAAGAAGTGGGACATAACACCACCAAATCCTTGTATTTAAGGGGACAGTGTGGGAGAGCTGAGCATGCCAATGACCAACTCTGAAAAGTAATACAAATAAATGACTTGACCAGAGTACTAAAATCCTGCTTATTAATTCGGTGTTCACTGCCACGCTACAGTTCCTTAGTCTCAACCCAGTGACACAGCCAAACCAAGGCAGAGGGGAAAACAACTAAACTAGCCTATGGGAAATAGAAGACGGTCACTAATGTGGATACTGCCACAGAGAGCACTGCTCACCCCCCAAAAAACCTCCTGTGAATCCATCGTGTCAAGCTTGGCAAGAGTATGAAAGCTCCAAACCACTGCCCAACAAACTTCTGCCAGAAGGACACCCGATCTAGTGGGCCAAGAGACCGTCATGGCCCTTCTAGAGTGAACGTTAGATCTAAGAGCCAAACCCTGAGCCATGATCGTATACACCTTCTGTATACATACGCAGAACTGAGTTGCAACTTGCTGCTTTAGAGCCGCCTTGACCTGATTCCCCCCCTCCGATGAAAACTAACAATACGGTCACCGTAGTGACAGGAGTGGTATTGTCGTAGCGAAGCAGGACCGACCTCCCTACCTGTCATATCCTATTTGCAGATGCGTCAAAGCCAGAGGGATGGCACACAGCTCGAGAACATCTATACAGGCATGACGATCGAATGATGACCACTGACCCTGGACTGTGAGGGCCCTGTAGCGGGCACCCCATCCAAACGGGCTAGCATTTTTCAACAATCAGCTCTTCCTCGAAAAACTCGAGCAATTTTCCCCACTCCAGGTTGGCAGAATGAGACCACCACAGATGATACCTCTTTTCATCTGAACACAATGACCCCATGCTGCCTGGGAAGGGATTCCGTCTGCCCCAGAAGGCACTATTGGAGAACTTTCAAATTTAGACGAGCCCAGTACATGGCATCATCCGATGCAACCATGTGCCTCAATGCCACCAAGAAGGCACAAAGTCATACCCCGTGGGCAGCCAGCAGGTTTGCTGATAGCAACGGAAGTTGCTCGACCTTCTCGGGGACCACGAAAGCACGGACTTGCACTGTCAAGACCACCCCTAAATGCTTCAACCTCTGAGTTGGGGTGAGATGGCATTTGGCTGCATTGAGCATGGAATCATGGGATTGCAGCAGACCCAACCGTGGAAGTCTCAGACTCTGCCCAAACAAGCGGGTCGTCCAGAAAGGGTTAAACGTGGTGGCCATGATGCCCCTAACACCTTGGTGAAGACCCTCAAGGAGAAAGTGAGCCCAAAGGAAAACACTGTCAAAGACAACCCAACATGCTAAAGCACAGGACACACCGATTAGTAGCCACAATGCTGATTCACAGATATGCATCCTTTAGATATATGGATTACAACCAATCCAGGGGCCTTGCAGCCCTTGCCATTGCCACCAAGGATTCGAAAACAATGGTATGTCTCGAGAGCCCACACCCAAAAGCTTCGTCTGAAGCATCCATGGAATGCCGGGTCACCCGCAGATCGTGCCGGATCTTGAGAAGCTGTCCTCTCTCGGCCTGGCTCCATCGTGCCTGATTCCCAGGCAGTTAATGGGTCATGATGGTCGGTTAATTGGAGCAAGACTCCTCCGTGCGTCGTGCCATGTGCACCACCATTCCTACAGCCTACCATAATTCGCGAGCTGTTACCCGTCAGTTTCTTCTCGCGGTGTGCTTAGGCTCGACCAGCACTGCACAACCTGGGGTACGATATTACTCGTCCCCTAGCTGGACCTAGCACCAACAGCTTGTAGCTCCCAGTGCAGGAGTTACAAACAGTTCTAGGCGATAGCTTAGACATCTAAAAAACAGTTTTCCTGGTTGCGGGGGGACATGTTACTGATACAGTAATTTTGCTGTGATGGTTCCACCTGAAGACGGAAGCTTGCGTTGCCTCCGAAACGTCGTGATTTAATTTAATTTATTTAAATTTTTTACCTATGTGACTTTACCGAAAAAAATAAAGAGTATGAATCCTTGCAGTCACGAAAACTTCAAATCTAGAATGTAATGAGGGGGTTCCCCCCACCCCTCCTCTACCTTGGAGGGACGGCGAACCCCTATTAATATTTCTGAGAGCCGATGTGAGGTTCAGGGTTTGAGACGAAGGAACTTGTACGTGGCATTGGCAGTCAAATTATCATTTTCAACTTGTATTGGTAGGTTGATTGGGGTGCCACGGTAGCGAGATGTTAACTACCTCACCTGGTTTTCAGGAGTTCGTCAGTTCTATTCCGATCCTGACGCCTGTATATTTGGAGCTTGTATTTTCTCCCCGTGTTCGTGTGGATTTTTCTGCGCGTCCTCATGTTTTTTCCCTCTACATTTAGAAACGTGCATTTAGAGTATGTGGCTGCTATACATTTCCATGTGATAAGCCACTTTGTTGAGCTATCATTTGTGACCAGGCCGCATCTGAAAAAAAGAGGTATATAGCTGAGTGGGTCTTATCTTGTAAAATAAAAAATATATATATCTAGTTTTAGTTTGATATAATTGGTGTCATGTTGTGGACAGCCATCCTAGAGAGTGCATGGTCACATGACCTTGCACAATTACTGATAGACAAGTTGGGATGTAACGTATTGACTGGTGTACTGGGGCTTGACTACAGAGACACTGCATACAACCCACCATACCAACGCAATTTACAGAAGTGAATTCTCATTATGCAAAAACGCACATATATAGTGGTTTGGCAGTACTGTGTGAGTTAATGGAGGTTTTATAAATTATTTTGAGAAATGTATGCATACATTACACTGCATGTTATCGATGGTAAAGTATACCCAGTGTGCAATGGTTATGTAGTTAAGTTACAATGTTGATCATTCCTTTAACTACTAAATTGGAAATGCTGATGTCCTTTAACTTATCGTATGTTTTACTTTACACTTTGAAAACGTACCTTTTGGTTGATGAGTTTTTCAAAGCAGTGACCATGATTTGTAGTTTGATGTACACGCAATGCGTTGAGCTATAGATCTCCAGGTATATTAAAGGTTTGAATTAAACAAGCTATAATTACATTACCCGTATGTTGCTCAACATTGTTTAACATTTTACCTACTACCTTTGAGTGACAATTATCAGCTAATCACTTGATATAATATTCGATGAGTTTTTATTTTGAAGATGTTTTAAAATAAAAGTATGCTTAGGGAGATGCGATTGTTTTTAACTGAATGTATCCTGCTCTCAGTGTGTTAATATGGAATGTGTTGTTTAGTGCTGCATCCAGTCTTCAGTGATTCTCTAATTACTGGGCTTGAAAATGTATTTTAAATATATGTTCCCATTTTTGAGCTGAACTAATTCATTATTTAATTATACATGATGCTGATGGTAATTATTATTGGTTTGCTTAATTTAATAATAAAATGTGATTTAAATGACCATTAATAGTGTCTTTACGAATATCACGTGCAATCATTCATGATGCTATGATTTCTTTTTTATAAATAAAATTTATAATAAGAATTGTGCTCAAACTCGAGCAACTGACCTGGGCGGGCCCCTATTTCATGTTTGTATCTTTCAGTTTTTGCATGTGCGATTACAGTACCAAGAACAATAAAGACGCCTTTTAAGCAGCACACACCACAGATCGCCAATATAAATTCAACTTTCTGTACTGTCCAGCAGGTAAGGATCTCACCTGCATCACGGCACCGTTCCTGTGCGATCCACCAGTGCCACTTTAGAGTGGCTATATGATTTAGTGATGTAAATCCAGCCAGGTGGCACCGGTTATGGTACTTGGCAATGAAAAGGATGCAAACGAAATTTCAGCCGAATCCAAACCACAGCACATCATACCTCCACGTTTCACAAATTAGCACCACTTTATTGAAAGCTAAGTGATCATTATACTGGTAGGAACCTCCTGGTTACACCAGCCCACAGGGGATTATTGTGTCCGTCGTGCAGGGAGGGGCTGGTGGGGAGGGAGGGGATGGGTGGGGAGAGGAGGGTGGGGAGGGGCTGGGTGGGGAGGGTGGGGCTGGGTGGGGCTGGGTGGGGAGGGGCTGGTCACCCCGTGGTGCCCTTATAAAACTCAACGTTTAACCTACTCACGCCGGCTTGTGCCCGCCCTCACAGTCGGGCATATTTGCGGAATACACCACGCCGCCGTTGACCCTGGCCATTGACCGAGAAACCCAACGTTCCTACCAGCTCCCTCCGCAGCAGGAATGTGTTTTGGCGCCACTGGCGCCACCATGGGATTGTGGATTGTTCACCACTGGCGGAGGTTAATCAACATCGGCTCGTGGTATTTTTATTGCGCCATGCAAACGAGGCCTTGCTTCTTTACAGAACCCAGTATGCGACGCGCGATGATGAAAATGTCAGTTGAAGTCAGAAAAAGGCCAGTTAGATTCCTTTATTGTTTTAACCAGATGACAGAGCGCAACTGCGATCAGCACGGTTGGCTGTGTACGGTATGATAGAAGTTCAACATACATAGATTGAAACAACACGTCTTTTGAAATGGAATGCTCGGTTAATGTAGGTGAATTTAATCACTTGCCAACAAGACCTGAGGAACAATAGTTTACATAAATATGAGTTTTAGAACAGTTCGTGCAAATGAGAAATATACAAGAGTAACATGACATGAATTAGGTACAAAAAACTAGCTTCATATGCAATATGTAAACACATTTATATTAGTACAAATGATAACATTTGAAATTAAATAAAACATACTTGAGGTAAATAAATAGAACTCTGCATCATTATAGTAAACTTAAAAGATCTGTATCATCCCTAAAACCACATTTTTGTCCATGGGCCAAAAGGCCGACCACTTCAATGTTTTTGCACTGGCACTTTTGTCATTTGGTGAATATTTATTCGTTTGATAAACAAAAAATCACCTCCACATTCCCTTGCGATGGAACATTTGCATGGGTGCCGAGGGTGTCAAGAGACCCATGCACAGAAATGGACCAAATCGTTTTTTCTGGTGATAAGCAGATCCTGGTCAATCTTTTTGGTTCTTCACAATTCACCAAGACATGAAAAAACAAATGTTTTTGTGTATTTACAAATATTAACTTTGTGCAATAAAATCGATCAGGTGATAAGCGTGCACAATGAATTACACACCAAATATTATCATGCTCATGAGCGTTAACCAAAGTTTGCAATGATACGGGTTCCAGATGTGGACCTGTAGACAGAGCAACCTCGTTCACTGCCATGGCAAAATCATAGCAAGTCGTTTTGAGAAAAAGAACTGACCTATGTCATTTGCTTTTAAAAACGATAAACATAAAAAAAAGTTTTACCAAGTAAGCCCCACTGAATCATATAATAGCTTTCTTCAGAAGCAACCGGGTGACGAATGATAGCTCAACGAAGTGGCTCATGGTGCGGAAATGTATGCAGCCAAATACTCGGAACGTATGTTTCTAAGTGTGGCGGGAAACACCGGAGGACCATTTTCAATAGTCTACCAGAATAATTACAAACATCAAGGTCAGTGTGGTAGGTGGGAATGAGTTTGCTCAACGGTAAACTAATGCAGGATGGGAAATTGAATCTCAACTCATGTAAGGTTATTATTGGAGCTGTGCACTAGTTTATAATGGCATGAATGTTGAATAATTGGTTTTGGAAGTGCAGGTTCATGACATTGGTAGTGAAGTTTTGGGGTGGGAATATTTCCATAAAGAGTTGAACATGTATATTTCTATGTATATACACATGCATCTGTGATATATTGCACATCTAGTAGGTTAACGTGTTTGTATAATATATAGGTTTAATTTTTTATGTGTACATATACTTCTATAACATTTGACAATATAGTCATTTTTATATATATAAGATATAGGTTTTAATTTACGTCATTTCTTTACCATAGCTATATTTATTCACAGTCTAAACCAGATGAAATATTGCAGTTCGCTAATACTGCCAACGCTATTCGTGCATTGGTGGCATAATATTTTCAAAACGCACATATAAGAACACACGCATGGAAAGTATAAGTACGTAAGTGCAGAAACAAACGTGACAGATTCACATTGTAATTCCACGCAGTGCTGCATGTCCCATGTGAAAGTTTTGGGAACGCAGTCAATCAACGGACTTTCAGGAAAGCGACTGCCATTGTTTTGTTCACTTTCGCCTTTTTCAAGTTCATCCATGTCACTTCATGCCACTATGCATTAAACCCCAAGCAATGCCCAACACAAGAGGTCACAATTCTCTTGGCTCTTGAATGCTAAAAGCAGACACACACAATCTTGCTCTTTGTTACTGCGCACAATAATGTCTCTCAATAGAATTTGAGTGTAGCCTCGGGCTGATTCAATGCTTTCTGTGATGTGTATTTGGAAATGCACAACACAAAGAACTTCATGCAAGCACTTGCATGAAAGCACAGCCAACTCTGCACATGGCGGAGAATCACGTGGCAAACACCTTTCCAAATACACCTGGCTGAGCGGCAGGGTTGTTAGGCCATCACTGGTAACCCCACCATGCTCTACCGATCCTGCAATCAATGATAAATAATTCACAGTACAGGATTATTTGCTAGAGTCTGCATCATATAACTCGAATGCTCAAAGCCATTAAGACCCTTTAATGTTCTTATGCAAGCGAGAGCTGAAGTAAATTTAAAAGCTCAAATCAGCATGTGATGGTATCCATCTCCATCGGTCCACCCAAGCTCGTGGTGTTAATTCCACATTACAATGCTAAGTATCAATCTCACCAAAGCACAACCACCGCCGACTTTCTACAAAGTGGTGTTCATGTTTTTGGCCAGGATTTGAACTGGCAACCTTCTGACGCAGCAGCACTTGGACAGATTAGACCTTACCAACTGGAGCAAAACTGTATATTCACTGATGCAGAAGATGACTGCCCTGATATTAAAAGTAAAGGGCTGTAAAATGCACTTTGAGATATAAAAGAAACGAAAGCCCCAAGGCCTAATAAAATGCTGGTTTAATGGGACAAAATATCAAGATTGAATTGCCCGATGTATTAATTATGTAACACTGATGAGAATTAAATTATTTAAAGACAGATGCCTCACTCTTCATTCGTAAATATTTTCAATAAAAAAACAAGATTTTGTTTGATTTTTAGGTGCCAGTGACAGTCCACATCGTAAATT
>CM025617.2:10165396-10192974 GCA_014621495.2 Entosphenus tridentatus
CTCTGGGGCAGCGACTCTTTCTGTAAGGAGTGTACTCGTTTGGGAGTGGGGAGGGGGGGCATTTTATACTCAAGTATGGGATGGGAGGAGAGGGAAGGAAGTAAAAAGAAACAGGTGAGTGTGGGCGGATCCAGGAGCGGCTGCCAGATGAGTGGAGGAGGGTGTTAGGGAATTACAGGCCGAAGAGCTTTCCTCTCATTTTGAGGCCTTCTATTCGGGGGGCACATTAGTCAACTACTTCCTTCTGTTTCAGAGCCTTCTCCTAGGGGTTTCTGGGTGGGGGTGTGGGGGACTAGGTTGAGTGGACTGCTGAGGAAGGTGGGTACGGTTAGGGAGATTGGGATATAATTCCATGTAGGAAGCGAAGTCGAGATATCCTGTAGGTGCGGTGGGGAATTCCTCTGGAAGAGAGTGGGGAGAGGGGGGAGGGATTATTTACACCTAGATATCTGATCTGTGTTGGCCACCATCTGAATGGCGAGAGTGCGTCTGGAGGCTTGGGAGAGACTGGGGAAAGTGGCATTAGTTCCGATGTCATTTGAATTCAAATCATAGCCAGAGGTCATGGGCTCGGATACGGTTGGCAGGATGTCGTCTGCGTCGAGATTGATTTTTTTCCTCTCATCGCCTTGCGTATTCCGACAAAATGCCTTGACTGGATCTGAATTCCAGTGCAAAGAGAAAAGGGGCAGGGGGGGGATGCCTTGCCTCGTGCCTCGACGCAGTTGGAAGTTGTTGGGTTTGACTGTCGCAGAAGGGTTTGGAGTATAGCTGCTTGCAAGTGTCTATGAACCGAGTGGGGAATCCGAATTTTCCAATGGCCCTTGGCAGCTATGTCAATTGCATTTTATTAGAGTTCTGATGTCAAATCTCTGCTTCGAATGAATCATGTTTGAGTTTCGCTGACTAGGCTCAAAAGAAAGGTGTCTCTGGTGTGGACCAATCAGTTTAAAAGACAATGCATTTCTTATCAGAGTATGTTTTTTGTTTGCATTCTGACCACAAGTATTGTGGTTAATGCAGACGTGATTCCTTGTTAAAAGGTTTCAGTTTGTTTTGTTGCCAGAAAAAAGGGGAAACCCTATTCTCATTATCACGGTAATGTAATTACATCACGGGATAGATGATCACATAATTTTACATAATCATAATTTGGGCTTCTATAGTTTCTAAATGTCCTTGCGCAGGAGGTTATTGCAATGCATGAGAGGCCATTTCACCTCCGTGTTGAATACATCTGCGCTGTACTTATCGTTACATTGTTGTGGAACCGCCCATATGATTGCCTATACCGATACCTGCCAAGTAACATTCAGAATCAATCTGTAAATGCACGATCGAGTTCGTCAAATATCTGTCGAGACCCAGGTGTCGTCAACCTGTGGCTCCGGAGCCGCATGCGACTCTTCAAGGACTGCTGCTTCATGATGTTATTAAGGGCCACTGTCTCGTATGTACCACGTGCATTGTGAGTCTTGAAATTTTTAGTTTTTTTTACCCCTGGTCTAGACCGACATACTGGTCATTCTAGTCCTATCAAAGACCAGTACATAGGAGTAGTCTCTGTACATTCATATATAGTCTGTCCAGTCTAGCACCAACCTCATGTTATGGTGGACTAGCATATAAGTGAATGCCCTGTGTAAACACGCATATATCTGTACTGTATAGCCCTATACATAATCAGCATGTCCCATAATGCAAATGTCTCATTATCCTTATACCTGCCTAGTCCTGTTGATAACAACCTCTACATGACTTCTATCCCTGCTCAATCCTCGTCCCGAGTCGATGCTCTCAAACTTTCTCACTGTTTGGTCTTTGCGCCGGCAATTGCCGAAGATCCATTGCTGGCCACGGTGGAAGCCACGGCCGGAGCTGTGCCACGATTTGTGGTGGTGGTGGTGGCGGCCGTGGTGGGGGCAGTAGCGGGGGCCTTGGAAGGCGTCGTGGCAGGCCGCTGTGCGCGCTTGTTCTGCCTCTCGCACAGCGCCCGCATCTCATCGAGGCTGTCGTGCAGCGCGCGGGAGAAGAGCTCCGAGCCCGTGGTGGGGTCAGAGTGGAAGCTGGAGATGCAGAAGATGAAGTGATTGTCCTTGGGGTTGTAGGAGACCCCGTAGCCATCCGGCACCACGGGGCCATAGCACATGAATGCGTCCATCGTGGTGGGGATCTGGGGTTCAGGGGGTAGAGGGATGGCACTGATAAATCACACGCGCATTACTCCTGCATTAAATACATTCTTATTTAATTTGGGCCTCCCTAAGCTGTGTCAGTCAGGGTTTCTTTCACCATAATTCATCATGCTGGTAAGTGCGGGCTGGTGAAAGGATGGCCTAGGGAGATGTCACTTGCCACCGATGTGAGCTGTGGCTGGGAATCAAATTTTGTATCACCCAAGTCTCTAGTGTTCTGCAATAACCAAAGCGTTACCACCCGATCCTATGCAGAAATATACACCTTTCTTTACACGAGAGTTGGAGGTGGTTGGGTGGACTTTGGGATGATATTGTAATGAGCGACTTCTGCTACACATCGTGTAGAGGGGACTTCTTCTTTATTCACACACGGGCACAACACAGGCCAACCTTATCTTCTCATTCTGAGTACAACACTTAGATGTTAGCATCTCTACTGGCTACACACACGATCGATCACACGGTGTGGTTCCACCCGTCCACTCTCGGCTCTGTCGCTGGCTGGCTGCGTGCTGGGAAGGGTGATGGAACCCTGCAGGAGATCTTCCACGTGGCCGGACGATGGAGAGAGATCACGGCGAGCAGCGACGCAGTCCGGACCCAAGACTCCACACACAAACCCCGAGTCCTCCTCCGCCCCCGCTTATATCACCGCAGGCACGGTTAGGCTCCGCCTCTGGCCACGCCCTATCATGGAACCTTCGAGCGGGTTCTGGGAGCATCCCGGCAAGCCCCGCCCTTTACCTTTGGCCGAGATACCTCTCCCTTTCGGATTGGATGCTGTTTTAGCGTTGCCTGTAACCGTGCTTCCCTTTTCTAACCAGCAGGTGTCATCATGTCATTATAATATTATGGGGCCACAGATTGTGGAGGTCAAATGCAGCCATACACTCATTTCTTCGGTGTAGTGAGTGGATAGTTTCATCCAAGTATGTATGTATGTTGAACTTCTTTCGCACCGAACGTAGCCAACTGTGCTAAGTCACCTATGACTGCATAAAATCATTAAATTCAGTTCACTTAATTCGGCATACTTCAGCTCTATTAATGAAAGATGTAAATGGTATTGACATGCAATGGACACTGCAGAGTATACAAGAAGGGTTAACCACGTCGGGGGAAAAGAGCTTATTAAATTGACTTGCGAACGTAGCTCTGTAATGTCAACTTCCACAGCCGTCATCTGAGACAAGCAGGTGAACTGCTCAATTCAATAGCTTCAAATTGAATAGGGATGTAATTGTGTAAGTATAGTTTGGTAAATAAGCAAACATGTGTATCTCTGCTCTTCCAATGTAGTTTAAATGGAGACCACAAAAAATCTTAACTCTGAGCACAATACATCTCTTGCTCTCCTTCTGAGAGGTGCATGCATTACTTCTATATCAGTCAAGAGAGCTTGACCTTAAGAAAGCAACATTAACCCTCTTGGCTTTGAATATCGATGCGTGCGGGAGGATGGTAAAATGTTAACTACCTCGCCTGGTATACAGGAGGTTGTGGGTTCTATCCCGACCCTGACACCGTACATTTGGAGTGTGCATGTTCTCCCCGTGGTGGCATGGATTTTTCTCCGAGTCCTCTGGTTTTTCCCTCCACACTTAGAAACATGCATTTAGAGTATTGCTGCTATAAAGTTCCACGTAACAAGCCAACTTCGTTGAGCTATCCTTTCTGGCCAAGTCGTTTCTGAAAAAGAGCTATACAGCTCAGTAGGCCTTACCTAGCAAAATAACAAAAATAGTTTAATTATTTTCGTTTTAACAAATGTCACAAGAGTCGCATGACAGCGATGTAACTGGAAATCTGGGCAATCTTGAGGGTCCGGTGACAAATAGTTCCCGGTGATATCACAGGTGGCTCAGCTGATCACAGTGCCGAAATCTGGCGACGCGAATTTAATTGAAAACGCCAAAACTTCGAACGTAAAAAAACCTGCACATTTTCCAGTGTGCAATTAACAGCATAATATTGTAACAAAAATATTGTACGAAAAAATAATCCGATTTGCACACGTGGCAATTATTTTTGCCGACTGTAAGGCAGAAATGATTTAAGATGGGCCGAGAATGATTAAGGAGCCAATTAAAATTCAATTAACACAGGTGCAGTGGTGAATGGCATGGGTCCCTCTTGATGCTGCTCGGCTCTGGATGACCGCCATCGGCCCCGACTGGGGTTCCCCATGCCGCGTAATAGATTATTGATCTCGGCCGTGTCATCGATAACTCGGAGTCGCGCGTGTTGCGCCGCTGCCACTCACTCCACCCACACGCACGCGGGAAGGTGCTCACAGAATGAATCGATTCAATTAGCCCCACATCGATGATCTGAATGTGTTTTCTTCAACGTGAGATTTAACCCCCAACAACAAGCATTTACATTTAAAGCGGGCACGAATCTCAATAATGTTTGTTTAAAATGGAACGTAACCCAGTATCGCATTTTTAGCTCTAAAACCTGGTTTAGATGTGTCCTGTAGCTTGCTCCGTTAATGAAGGAAGGCCTCACCACAGCTCTTCATTCTAATGATATTCTAAACGCACGGTTCTAAATGTGGAAGGAAAACCCGGAGAACCCGGAGAAAAAATTCACGCGACCATGGGGAGAACATGCAAACTCCAAATATACAGCAGGCGTCAGGGTCGGGATATAACCCACGACCTCCTGTATACCAGGTGAGGTAGCTAACATCTCGCCACTTTGGCGCCCATTGAGGTGCACAGACAAGAATTCACTTTGACTTCACGTTATACCTCCGACAGTATGAAACCAAATCCCGAACCTGCACCCCGCGTCTACAAACAAATCAATCACTAACACACGGTGATGCGGTGAGGAGGGGCAGCGCACACCTGGCTGGTGGACATAGCGAAGAGGTTGCTCTGGATGTAGGTGATGTCCTTAAACACCTCGGGGAGATCGTGGTCCAGCTCCCGCGCAATCTCCCGTAGCCCCAGCATGTGACAGTCAATGGCCATTCCTGTTATAGCCTGAGACAACAACATCATCATCATCATCCGCGATCAACCTACTGCTGATGAAGACTTCCCCAAGCCGTCGCTATCTCTCGCTGCCCCACGATGTAACATTGTACCTCTGCACATGCGCCGATTTCATTGCGACATCCGCGTGGTGTGCACCTCCTTGGCTGCAATTCCATCGTTAGTCTCAACCACCGGTCATCATCCCGTCTGGTGACATGTCCTGCTCAAGCCTGCTTGCTATTCTTAACAGCCAATGTCACGTATTTCACGTGCGTATGCTCTTTAATCCATCTGTTCCTGCAATTATACGAGCCTCTGACGCACCGACACAACCTCTCATTTCCGTGACCACTGTAACCCGTGCCGCCGGCACCGGACCAGCCCGGAGTTTTATGCCAGAGCCGCATGTCCCCACTGGCGAATCCCCTTTGTGTGCCTGGCTCCCTAAGTGGGCCTGAGCGCTCCCTTCTCTAACCGTGTTACACGCGCAGAGGGGGTCAACATGGGTTAACATGGAAACGAGATGCGCGCTGTGACATCTCCCACATGGTTTCACCATTGGGGTCATGTCATTGTTACATCTACATGACAGAACGTTCTAAAACATGAAAACAATTGCTGTACTTAAACATAGCCTAATCCAGCAATGGCTTTCGGGGTGAAAATGTCAAGGATTTTGCCGCACCGCCCTCTTCTGCCCACAATGCCTATTGCACATGTCCTTTGCTCATGGTTCTCACCCATTCAAACACCATCCAGACACAATCCTGCCGAGCGTCCGAGATTGTACGTTAATCGGGTGCATTCATTTGTGATTTTGGTTATAGCCAATAAGATATTTGTGTATATATGCACATACACACACATACGGGATATAATCACTCACAAGTATGGTGTAATCCGTCTGTGCCTTTATCGCCTTCCACAGGAGGTCCATTCTCTCAGCATCCTGAACGGGGGAAATTGTGGTCACAAGGGGAGAGGAGAAGTCCCATTATGAAAAGCTGAACAAAGTGGCAGGGAGGAGGGAGTGTAGGCAGTGGAGGGGTTACACTGGATCAAAAATGAGACTTAAGGCGAGCGCAGAGGAAAAGGCAGATATTGGGGGCAAGCTCGGCTTGGCGTTGAAAAATGATTAAACGCCTTTCCTGGACTGTATATTTTTTGTATATATATGGAATGTTCTCCCTGGCGTTTGCTCCAGGGTAAGATCCTATTTCCAGTCGTTGGCCTTATTTGATACGAGTTAAAGAGCACTGAATTCTTGCACGAGGGAGGGAGAGGCAGAGGGGGCAAGAAGGTCGCATGTATTTGGGAAATTACACGGGGTTTTATGGGGGGTTTTTTGTTGGTGCCTTTTCAGAGGTAGTTCGCACGCTTTCGTGCTCATATGACAAAGCACTCTTGACCCACGCAGCTGTTTCCTCAATGTAATCATTTGCAGTGAAGTCGTAGGGGGTATGGATAAATCATTGGACGGTTGAGTTATTTATTTCCATTTTTTTTCGCAACCCCAAGGAAGCCTCACCCCGGTAAGGGAGACTCCCAGCAGGGTCGTGCTCCGAATATTTGGTTCAGTTCCCCAGGGAGGCGTTTTTGTAAAGGGATCAAATTAATATCTGGACGAAACCCACACCTGTGAGGGTATATAACTTAAATCAATTTTATTGGTTGAAGTATAATCATCGCCCGTCAAGTATCGGGCAGTGCCCTGATCAGATAATGGTTCTGATCAGTTGCAAAAATTCCACATTCTCATGGCAGGGGCTTGAATATGCATAGGACAGATTTTGTCATAGGTACCTGTAACTGCTATGCCACGTAGAACTATCATCCTTCTAAACGTGCATTATACCACGTCTCTAATTAACTTTCTTAACTTGAAAAGTTGTAATTTACTTGGACAAGTTATTTTGAAAATCAATGGGGAGGTCGAACATGTAGACGTCCTTTCAATAAATAAATCATTAAATTTTTTTATGATTACATTTTACATGCAAAAAATTAGTTGGCATGTGAAATGAGCTACCTGTGATGGATTATGTCCCGTCACAGACAGTTTTAATCAGGAACAAACTCTAACACAAGGCTTAAATCACCATCGCATGACAGCGGTGATCGCAGATACAGAAAAACTGTATGGGTCAACGGCAAGTCGTATACTATTACATTTCTACTTCAATAAGTGGAGTTATTTTTCCTACTTCTTATTGTATGTAGAAAGTATTACTGGTAGGAACCACCTGGTTCCACCAGCCCACAGGGGATTATTGTGTCCGTCCGTCCGTCGTGAATCCAAAAATAGGAGGGGTGGGGCTGGGTGGAGAGGGGAGGGGCTGGGTGGGGAGGGTGGGGCTAGGTGGGGGGTGGGAGGGGTGGGGCTGGGTGGGGAAGAGCTGGTCACCCCGTGGTGCCCTTATAAAACTCAACGTTTAACCTACTCACGCCGGCTTGTGCCCGCCCTCACAGTCGGACATATTTGCGGAATACACCACGCCGCCGTTGACCCTGGCCATTGACCGAGCAACCCAACATTCCTACCAGCTCCCTCCGCAGGAATGTGTTTTTCCTTTACACTGGGGTCAGACACACCCTTGAGAGATCTGATTATTTAGACAATGAGTGCCATCTTGCACAAAATGAAGTCTCTCATCCCCGCCTGATCCACCATACCCCCACTTCCCAAGTCACAGTATTAGGGGGCACAGTCAGTGAGGCACCATTATGAGCAATTTCATTGCAGCAGGAGGAGTCCGTCACCCCCCCATCCCCACCACGAGCCCTCCGTTTTTTCACTTAATGTCATACGCCGTGCTATTAAGAGACTGCGCGAGACACCGATGTGACCCTCCCCCCCCTCCCCCGCCCGGTACAGATGGGGTCATTTTCATCAGGTCACGCTGTGTGTCGCTTTTTGAGTGATTTTTTGTTGTCGCTATATACGTGTGCGTCAGTTTAACGCGTAGGCTGTTGCGACCGATATCATCCATAGTAGAGGGGTTTTTGGGGGGGTTAGATCGTGTGAAAATAAATGTTGTGTCGTTAAACCCGCCACCACCCGACACAGCCAATTAGTAAGGTTTGTCACGTAAACAAAACGTGTCAATTCGTTACTCATTCAGCACACCGGTTGTGAGTTGGAGTGTAAACCCACAATATTTACAATTCGAGCATGACATTTCGCCAGTAATTACAACCAGCATCATCATAAATACTCCTGATTCAGTCTTAAATAGAGGGATACATGTGATGTCGTCACTTGTGAGCCGATCAGGGGCGAAGGGTTAATGTATTCATGTAAATGACAATGGCTATATATTCTTGGTTTGGTTATTCACAGTTAATCATGTGTGTGTGTGAACAATCTTCTAACAGAGCCGTGTTATCCAATAGGCACAGTGCCTACGAAAACTAAAGGGTCTACGAAAGAAAACTTTGACCACGTTTTTTTAATTTGTATGACAAAAAAAAATGTAACCGAGTATATCTTCTTGAATAAATGTATTTATATAGCAAGGATAGGCACAGCGTCTCAAGTGAAATCTGCTTATATGCGGCACACAGCGCGGTCCCATCGAATGAGGACACAGACTAAATAATGAACAATATCTATCCAGCGGCTGGACGAAGTCCGTGTGAAACAAGCGAGTGACAGCAGCGGTACCAACTGTCGAGTCAGTTATCACTCAAGCAGTGCCGGATTATCCCAGTAGCACAAGTAGCTACAGATGCTACGGGCCCCGCACTTTCAAGGGCCCCGCGCTAAATGCTTTCAAGCTATCAATTCCGGTTCAGTTATTCTGCACTTGCTCTATTACTATAGTTCTATACTGCCTTCAACTTTTATGAACGACTGGGTGATTAAGGTTAACGATTTTTCGTATTATCTGGCTTTATAGCAAATGAAAAAATACAATTACTTTACTATGCAAGCTAAAAAGTTGTGTTTTAATATTTATGTTTTTATTTTATTTAGGGTCCCTTTATAATAGCTTCATCTGGCACTGCACTCAATGCCTACGAAACAGAAGCGCCTACGAAAGCTCTAATCTGGCCCTGTCTTGTAACGATCCCCTTTGTGGCCCGATGGGACACTGCGCGGTTTTCAGCGGCTGACTCGCAACCAGAAAGTGTGCGAGTTCAAATCCTAGCCGGGGGTGGAGGAGAGGATTTGACTCGTCAAATAAAAAAATCAGACCGCGTTATGGGAAGTCGACAGTGCTTGTCACGTACAGAGAGACATGCGGGATCCTGTCGTTTTTTTAAAATTAATCTTGTTGAAATTACTGCACCAAGAGTTGAACTCTCCCTGCCATGACCAACTAAAATTGTAGGCAGAACATCAATCGTTATTCTAGGTCAGTGGTTCTCAAAGTGTGGTCCCCGGGACCACACCAGGTGGTCTGCGACAGTCCTCCAGGTGATTCAAATGCAGGTTGGTCCGCAAATAATGACAATGTTTATTATACCATTTGTTTCGGAAATTAATACAAATTTAACTCGTGAGATTGTATTAAAAAAATGAAGGTAAACTTACCCTGATTGAACTACCCTAACCCTAAGATCCAAATGCCTTAACAAAAAAAAGTTAGCTGCGTTTAAAAATAAAAGTTTGTATGTTTCGATAATATGAACAATTTAGTGTGAGTGGTATTGAGAGAGAAGTGAACGCGTTTCGTCACCAGGGGTGTGGGGGTTGGGTATTTGCATCGGTTGAGTGGTCCGTGGGCCATAGAAGTTTGAGAAACACTGCACTGGGTCATCATGAGACTCCAGTTCAGAAACACATTCCTGCGGAGGGAGCTGGGAGGAACGTTGGGTTGCTCGGTCAATGGCCAGGGTCAACGGCGGCGTGGTGTATTCCGCAAATATGCCCGACTGTGAGGGTGGGCACAAGCCGGCGTGAGTAGGTTAAACGTTGAGTTTTATAAGGGCACCACGGGGTGACCAGCCCCTCCCCACCCAGCCCCACCCCTCCTACCCCCCACCCAGCCCCACCCTCCC
Organism: Entosphenus tridentatus; assembly: GCA_014621495.2. Lineage (NCBI taxonomy): Eukaryota > Metazoa > Chordata > Hyperoartia > Petromyzontiformes > Petromyzontidae > Entosphenus > Entosphenus tridentatus. The sequence goes on from CM025617.2 coordinate 10,175,586, forward strand.
CATCCAGCCCCTCCCCACCCTCTCCACCCAGCCCCTCTCCACCCTCCCCACCCAGCCCCTCCCCACCCTCCCCTCTCCACCAAGCCCCACCCCTCCCATTTTTGGATGCACGACGGACGGACACAGTAACCCCTTGTGGGCTGGTGGAACCAGGTGGTTCCTACTAGTATTAGCTGATTGTGGCGTCTGGCCAAGCACCTGCCACTGCGATTATAGCGCTCAATTATACATACGAAGACGGCAGGGGAGATGGTGAGAAGACGTCAAATAATTCCGTGGCCACGACTGAACACGTTTCTACTAAAGAAAGGAAGTGATTGAATAAAACGAGAGATACGTTTGGCCAGCAGTGAAAATGTACAGGCTCAGAACAACAACAACAGCAAAATCGGAAATAAAATTAAGATCTCGACGTTTCGGCAGACTCCCCCTTCTCCACCGTGTACTCACGGACACGCCGGCTGCTGCCTCCCCGGCCTCGCCGAGGCTCGCCGACGACCTGCCCATGGCTCGCACAAAATCCCAGGCCTCCCTCGTGGCCGAGCGAATGTTGTCGACGCGGCCCTCCTGGAAGCGGCGCAAGGAGGCGCTCTCGTACGTAGACACCAGCCGCCCGTGGCACCTGCAGAGGAAGGGCGGGGAGGGTGGGGGTAGCGGGCAGAGAGGCCTTGAGGAGGTGCGACTGAGAAACACTGTGGCAGGGAAGAGAGCTGATGACCGCGCGAGAGTGCCGTGCTGGCACCGGATGAGCGCCTCGGTTAAATTTCGGGCAGCTTCCTCGTGTTAAACGACGTTGTATGTCGAACATATTTGCCCGAGCAGATCACCAGTTGAAACAGTGTCCAGTCATAAACTTTAGACGGACAAAAAACATTTCTAGAATAAGTAACTACAATTACATTTGTGACCACAAGTATGTGTGGTTAATGCAGACATGATTCCTTGCAAAAGGTTTCTGTTTGGTGTTTTAACATCTTAACGCCTGTTTTGTTTCCAGAAACGTTAAAACCTAGTCTTATATAAGTACGAACCAGTTGAAACCCATTTGCGAATAGCAAAATAGTGTTAGATCACCATATCCTTAAACCGTCATAGCGTTCATGACTATGGTGAGGGTACGTGTGCGTATGTTGTCCATACTTTGATCCAACCCTTGGCGTCCTTTCTGGTGAACTCGATTGCTCGTTGTACAAATCTGTGGCAATTGGGATCTGTACACGATGCGGGTCCTCTCTGCGTCAACTCGGCCTAGCCATATTTGCCCTAGCAGAACACCAGTTGAAACAGTGTCCAGTTATAAAACTGTAGACAGACAAATACATTTCTAAAATAAATAACTACGATTACATTCGTGACATCAAAATTCACGAATAGTATTTTTTGCATCGTGTTCAAACTTGACAATTATTTAACGAATTGTTTAGGCTTCGTGGATAGCGGTGTGGCTCACCGCATGTGCTTTCCTTCCATGATGCACAATAATTCGCTCTCGGACCTCAAACTAAATATCTCTGAGAATTTACACGTGAAGATTAAAAAAACCCGTGATTTTATTGATAAGGAAGACAATTTGACTTTCAATGTGTATTTGAACACTGTGATTGATATTCAGTACAAAAGATATGACGAGCAATACGTTTAATTATTTTAATTCCTCCATGTATGTACGTTGAACTTTTTTCGCACCGTACGTAGCCAACCATGCTAATCGGAGTTGCGGGGGGAGAACAACAAACTAAACACGAAAATTCAGTTCTCAAGAAATGAGTTTCCAATCGCGATTAAAAAGTGCATAGCTCCAGTCGCTTTATAATATCGGAAGGAAGAGCATTCCAGACGGCCGCGGAAGCACATCTAAAAGCGCACGCTGCGGTGACTGTCTTTGTTCGATGGCCAGCCAAAAGCCGCTGCGAGAATGACCACCGCAGTTTTGCGAGACGGTTTTTGCTCCTTGACAAAGCTCGACACGCATATATACATGGATATATAAATGCACAAGCCCCACATTTATCGTCCATTCATCGACTAGGTGCAAGTTATAGTAAGCTTAATTAAATATTGAATCCCATCATATCCCAAGGACAGCTGTTATTTCACCATAGAAGAGTGCAGATGCTTTCATATTCCAGATTCGGGCTAAGACACTGGCACACAATGGCCTACTATTGCATACGATGATACCATAAAGAGCCCTTCAAGTCCACTTAGCGGCACCTATTCTTTAGTTTCATAAATTCCGAGAATATCACCATACCAGGTGTCGAACTGTCACGTCCATACAAAGTGGACCTATAAACTCTGAACTGTTTTTTTATTATTATGCTAGCAGGTAAGGCCCATTGAGCTATATCGCTCTTTTTCAGAGGCGACCTGGCCACATATGATAGCTCAACAAAACGGCTTATCAGCGCAGCCACATACTCTGAAGTCTAAACGTGACGTTGATTCTAAATGTGAAGGGAAAAATCGGAGGACCCGTGTAAAAATCCACAAGACCACAGGGAGAGAGCGAGACATGCAAACTCCAAAGATACAGCAGGCGTCGGGGTCGGGATCGAACCCACGACCTCCTGTATACCTGGCAAGGTAGTTAACATCTCCTTGCCACCGCGGTTCATTAGGCTCTGTCAGAACTGGCCGAGCGTGGTGTCTAACGAACCGTCCGGCGCTGTGGTCAAAGCACAAACTCACATAGGAAGATCACGAATGAAGATCGTTACGAGTTCAAAGGTTAACTCATCCCTCTGGAATAAAAAAAATGCATTGGCCTATCCTTCACCCTTCCCCTTCTCTTAAATGGTTCAGTTGCGTTGGGATCATTTCTGTGAACTGTGTCGCCTCGGTGAGTGAGCTATGCAACGCGCTGTAACGAGCTCGCATTTTGTAACAATAAAACAATAATGCACCGTGGCTCTTTGGAACGGCCGGTGCCACCACCGACACAGGAATGCCAACAGCGATGGGAACCGCCCCACGGGGTCGGTGGAGCAGGGAGACACTTTGACTCAACTATGCCCATTTAATTCCGCTCTAAACGGCGTTATATAATGCACCAAAACAACACCAAAGTACTATTCGCTAATAATATTTAACATTTTGGCAGTGCCTTTGACAACAGGGGTGTTATTTTTAAATAGCTTTTTCCATTTTGATTTTCCTTCTTTATTTAATGCGATTGACTTTACCAAGCACTCCACGACAAGAGAAGAATCGATTTTGCACGCCAGCCGTTTCCTTCCGCAACTCTGATGTGTGGGCGTGTGCGAGTTTTTTTGGCGAGGAAATGTTCGGTGGAGCTGCTGTGTATGGACATGCGATGTGCATACATGCACGCATTGTGCATGTGGGTATTTATCCAGTGGAGGAGGCTGGTGAAGGACGCTGCTACTGGGCAGTTGGGGGCAATTGCCCTCCAGCAACAACGGTTGGCAGAGGAGCGACGCTCACAATGCGGAGCGCGGGGTGGATAAAATACAGGAAGCTGGTATCGTAAGGAGCACAGGTGGTCTACCAATCATGTCAGTCAGTCAATCAATAACAACTGGGTCTGTCCTGTGACCTCCTGCCAGCGAGCCTTCAACACTTTGTGACCTCAAAGTGCACCTAGCCTGACACAAGTAATGTGGCGACATCAACGTCACATAGTGGTGAAAGGCAGTTGTTATTATTTGGTGGAACAGTGGTTGCAGTGGTTCTTGCACTGTGCTACGATCTGGGTTCAATTGCCCTGGGTAGCCCCTTCACCAACCATCACGGAGCAGCGGAGTGAAGTCGAGTCATGTCGTGAAACTGTTACAATCCTCAAATCCGTTTTCGGTACTTTTTTCCACAATTGGGTATCTCGCGTTGTTATCGTTTGCGGTGAAATTCCGAAACCAGTAAACGTTATCTCATCTGAGTGTTGCGTGACGCGTCTTAGGAGGTGCACAAAACATGCTGTTGAATAATCTGAATATGATGAACCCACAGCCGAGGCCTCGCCTCCGCCGTCTCAACGTGGCCCTTTCCCCCTCTCCACCAGCCGTGCTCCTCGAAAGCGCAGCAGCCGCCCTCCCTCCCTCCCTCCCACAGGCCTCCTTCGTCTCCCCTCCTCTCGCTCCAGAGCCACCCTCTCTCCCCTCCTCATTCACGCCTCTCTCCTTTATCGCCCCCCCACCCACCGCCGTCTTAATCTCCTGCCTTTGTTCCAGGTCTTTATTTTAGTTCTTAGCCTTTGAAGGGGCTCTAACGGGCTATCCACCAATGGGCTACGATTTAGATGTAACGGTGCTGTTGAGTATCTGGGTTATTTCACCCCCATATACTGCTCTTGCATCGGTCGCGACAGTCAACAAATCCCACGACTGATTGACGTGGAGTGGCAGCGGATTGACAAAGGGCAAATATTTGCATTGCATTCACAATTATTATAATGCGTATATTTGTTTTGAGCGGTGATGCAGTGGTGTGACGCACTGCAGAAGGGCCCACTCAATCTGGTTGAAATTCCCAGCCTGGCACATCAGCGGCACATGGCATCTAATCACTCTTGCTGTGCCTTCTCAGCACGCATAGCTGCTTATTAACAGCAATTAATTTTATACACTGACACAGCATCATATATTTTCCTTTGTAAGCAAATATATGAACGTGCAGAGTAGCAAAAAAAATCCAAAGTGTTTCCCCGCTCAGGGGTTTGAGCAGTGACGCAGTGCCTAACGCACTGCGGAGTAAACCCCACAGACCTGAGTTCGATGTCCGGCCATGGCCAGCATCAGTGGTGAGTTGCATCTGAACTGGTCCTGGACAACCGCCAACTTCGCCGACCTGCACTGACCAGGGTGGATGAACTATGCTTCAATAATCCCCACGGCTGACAAAACGGTTTGGAGCGGGCCCTTCTTCCACCGTAAAACTACGATTGTTATCATCGTCATCGATTAAGAGACACCGACCACAATGCAAGTGAGCGCGTGTGTGTCACCCACTTGTAGTGCGCAAGTTGCAGGGCCACCTGCACGTAGGCGTCGGGGCTCATGCGCTGCTGCTTGATGAACTCCTTCCCGTAGCCCAAAAAGCGGTCGATGAGGAGGTCGAGATTTTCCACCACCCTGCGGGCGGCACGCACGGCAAAGGACTCACTCCCCTCCCTCCATGTCCTACAGCGGTTGTGCAGCGGTGGCATTACGCACATGCATTGAGATTATTTAGATGATATTGCTGCGATGCATTTTCATGTGATAAGCCACTTGGTTGAGCTATCGTGTGGCCGGGTCGCTTCTGAAACATAAGTCAATATCTCGGTGGGCTTTGTCTGGTAGGATGGGTGATGGTTTAGTGTTATCTATATGTTTTTGGATGATTTGTTTTCCTATTCCTATACTTTGTACAATTATCGTGTTTTTTTATAGTTTGTCGTTTTAACGTTCTCACCCGTCCCTACTGGACATCTGCGAAAGAAGAGCTTCATAGCTCATCGGATTCCTCCGGTCTGAATATTCACATTCTGTGACCTCCTGCCGGCGGGCCTTCGTCACTTCACGTAACGGCCTCAAAGTGCACCTAGCATGGCACAAGCGCCGTGGCGACGTCGCCGCCGCTCGACGGCGAAACGGCCGTCGTTTGTTTGATGTTGTTGGCTCACGAGTCGAGGTTCCGCGCCGCGAACGCCAAGTGCTCGTGAATCTCGGGGCTGAGCTTCCAGCGCAGGCGCCTCGGAGCCGGCAGCTCGCACACCGAGTCGGCGCGCAGAAGCTTCCTCTGGGACGTGTCCTTGCTGCGCGCGCAGTGGCACACAACTTCATCAATCGCGACCGTGATTTACATACAACGGTTAATATATATATAACATCGCTCACATGCTGCTTATTTGCAGAATCATGTCTGTTGGCAGGCCGGTGCTCTGTTACATCTTGTGCTGCACAGTGATGGCGGCCACTGTGGAGTCGCCTTGGCTGAAGTGCAGCAGAGCATTGGAACGGTTGAGATGAGATGTGAGAATTCGGCATTTAAGCAAGCGCGTTGTTAATGTCAATCCTTATCCCTATGTAGCCTCGAGGTGCAACCACATCTCAAGGTGGACCGATGGATGCATCCATTCAGCAATGAAGATTGATTCTTACTTTGACTGTATATGAACCAATTAATTATTTTCAAATTTATGTAAATTATTTGCTGTTGATATGCTAATGTTATGTACTGTATTGCTAATCGATCGAGCGAAGAAAACTGCACACATGAGACAGAATACAAATTCCACAAATTTGGTGCAAAAAAACAAGATTATTCTTGAATTGAATCGTGACCCTGGATCGTGACATTTCATCAGACCGCTGAGGAGTAAATCATTCTCCACGCCTAGAAACAGATTACAAGTAGCAACACACTGAGAAACTTAAAATGAGTGCATATGACTGAAAAAGAGACATACTGTCTCACTGGGCTGTTAGCTGGTTATTTAACAATAGTAATCTATGTATTGGTCTATCTGCGACACCAGAGAATGGGACACTGAGATATGAGACGCTAGCCATGGGAGACAATGCGAAAACACTTTAAATTGTAATTGTCAAGTGCTGTATGGGATTTGTGCAATAGTATCACATAGAACAACGAAGGCACGTGGATATTGCTCTATGATCTTTAACATCTACTTCCCTGTAAAAAAGGTATCCAGTACTTTTCATCTGCAGGTATTCATGAGTGACTGGCAGAACTGACCTATCAACGCATTGTATACCAGGTACTAACTAATTTTCACGTGGAGTTAAACCCCAGGGGAGGCCCAGGCCAGGTTAACATACCAATTGTCACCGATACAAATGTTGGCACGAATGCGGAGGTTGATTTATAACAGAAAACAACCGTTCCTGCGTGTCTTCCCACTTAATTATAAACTAGTTAAGAGGTGGCCCATTGGCTCATGGGACTAATCACAGTGTTAGAGCACTGAGCGAGCACCGATGATTCCATCGGTTCCAATCCAGGTTTCAGCCACCTGTGATTAAATGAAAACGAACATTAGCATTGACGTATAGAATATGAATAACAAATTACATAATTTGTTATTTGTATTCTCCACAGCAACGCAGATAATTATTTTGAATTGCTTGCCATGTAATTTCGCGTCGAACTGGGACGCTAGATGGTAAGCGGAGGGTCCTGTAAGATCGGCAGGTCACCAGCATTGTCAATTTGAGCAAGCCTGACTCTGCTGATGGGACAATGAATGTCAAAACCGGTCCAGAGTTTGCTTATTTAGAAACAACGCTGCTGAAATTAAGCACTCTCCAGAAGGCCGTGCGGCTGATGAGTTGGTACGAAATGCTTGTTTTTTTTACATAGAGTGACGGATTACATGTAAAGGAGGATACGTTGTCTGTTTACTACTGAGTGATTACATCAGGCTCTCATGTGTAATAAGTTAACGGTCTGAGCCCAGTCACCCGGCGATTGTTTATTACGTAAATAAGCTCCGGATACTTAAAACATCAATTCCTCCACTGGCATTCAATGAGCAATCTTTACAGTGCTCGCAAGGGTGCACTACCTAGAGTCAGATAAGAGGTCAATTGAAGTGACTTCAGACGCGGTGAACATGGCATCATCTTCCCGAAGCCATTCACTCGCGCAAAATAATGCAACTGGAACGTCATGCAGAGATTTCGTAAATCACAAAGAATGCCACCGTAAGAGTTCAGTGAGCACGCCACAATAAATAAAACATCTGCTCTCGAATCTTGGACGCGGAACAAAAGGCACGTGCGCGCGGAAGAACAAAAGCCCGCCTGCCTCCGCGCGCCCACTCCGAGCTCACAACAAACGCGCTCATCGATCTCCAGCTTTAATGTTTACAACTGCAGCCTCCGAGAGGTTAAAAGGTCAGAGGAGCAGATGGTTTGGCCCGAGGGATGGCTCCAGGTTCCCCTTTGACCAGGCCCTGCCTTGTGTTTTCCCCAGTTTTTAGGTAAATGGCACAGGTGGTCCAACATCTCATGGGATCCTGGGGCTGATTATATGAATGCATATTTTGTTGTAGGAAATTAATGATTATTGACCACCAGCAATGAGATGGATTTCCACGCATCAGGGTCTGGTTTATTTCAACAATCATAATGTTTGTCTTGTTTTTACCCTCTCGTGTGCCCTATCAGTCTCGTATATGAATGCGTCTTGTTTGTATTTGGTTGCCGCATATGCAATGTGCGTGTCCTGTCTTGTACTGCATCTCTTGTCTCGTCTGTCTCATATGTCATGTCTCATTCATATAATCTGTCTCGCTTGTTCCATAAAACAATTCTGTTCCCATGAATTTTCATTTATTATAAACAATCAATACTGACAAGATTCATTTGATGCATGTATCGTGAGCATGAGAAGTGATTTTAATTGATGAACTGACGATGTCGTCAGATGCTTACTAGCTGATGACCTGTAAGACAAAAAACATACCAAGTGTAACTCTGCTCAAAGTGAAATCATCACCCATCTCAGCCCTGTGCCAGTCATGAAAACTCTACATTCCAATGACAGGGACCAAAATATTCATTAGGATGACCACTTTTTACAAAGGAGAAACGATTTCATCAACCCCAGAGACATGAAAGGCTTGAAAGTGAGAATGTTCAGCATACAATAAAAAGTAGAAAATTGGTGGCTTAAAATAATTGTCCATGCGATAATTGGTTTGGCTGTGTTGGGTGGAGGAGGAGTGCACGACATTTGTTTGATCAGATTGTTACATGGCATGACCGAACCAAGAAACATCTATTATAGTTCATTATTATATTATTATTTACTTGCCGATGAGAATTATTGATATCAAAACCAGTCAAAGGTTGCTTTATTTACACAGGGAACAATAATTATTCTTTGTTTACCCAGGAAACAACTCACTATCAGGACTTTTTTTAGCAAGGCAATGCAATCGGATGTTTGACTAATTACTCAAACTTTTTTTTTGGTATGTGCAAGGAGATAACCAATCCAGTCACTTATTGATTCATACAGATGGATTAAAGACATATATTCTTCTTCTTGGTTCTTTCGGTAAAGTCACGTAGAATGGAAACAATAAAAATAATAAAATAAAACATAATAAAATAATTCTCACGACGTTTCGACCACAACGCAAGCAGACGTCATCAGGTGAAGACCAGGTCTGTCGGGGAGACAGCGTCTGAATGAAACAGCACCATTCTTGGAGCGTATATTTAAGCTGGGTTGGAAGGGGGGGGGGGAAGGGCGCCTTGACAAAATAATTTGCATATCAAGAGGAATTTAGCATATTTATGGGGATATTTGCCATCTTCTGGTCAACTTGCAGGCCAAGCTTACAACATTCAGTATTCCTCGTGGCATTCTCCAGTCCAAGCAACAACCATATACCCTCCCGCTTAGCTTCCCAGACGCGACGAGATTGGCTGCACTTTTCAACGGCGAGTTGATCACAGGTTGTTGGCCTTACGGCGCTGCAAATTCAGTATCTGCAATGTGCGTTGTGAGCTGCGCGCGATCCCCGCCGACTCTGCTCCGAATCGCAGCGGCATTGCAGGCGACTTCAGGGGAGCAAAATTGGGGCCCAGTTGGCCACAAGGCGGCCCCGAATCAATAGATGAACAGGTAAATAATTGTACATTTTGTGGGTTTATTCTCCAGTACACCGGTATGCTGTACGTGACAAATATTACTAATTGGCTGTGTCGGGTGGTGGCGGGTTTAACGACACATTCGTATTTACGCGATCAAACCTAAACACTTCTCTTACGAAAGTATATAATTTTAAGAAATTTGATTTTAAAAAAATATTTCAACAATTAACCATGAATAAACAAAAACATTGTTACAAATGAAAAAATATTATTTCCGAAAAATACACACAGCATAAAGTCTAGTAGCGCTACTGTTTTTTACTCAACACCAGACTTTTTTGATAACTGACATGGGCATGAAAAAAAGATGCATGATAACTTAATTGTGAGTAATGTACCTTTAAATCTTACTTGATTAATAATGTCACTGTGAGACTGTCTTCCTCTAAACCCAATACACGGGTGCAACTAAAATAAAATAAATTGTTATAGGCTACGTATTATTGTATGCTGGTTAAAAACATCCGTAGCCATTTCAGTAAAAGCGAGTCGTAGGAGGGGGAGGGGAGGGAGGGCCCACAGTCGCATCCCGCATCACCCCCGTTTGAAAGATGTCGTTGTGCCCCTGGGCGACTCACATGTAGGAGAGCAGGTGCTCCACACACTGCACCACGGCAATGCCCTCCGCCGGTGAGTGTTCGTACACCAATCCGCACGCTCCATCCCGGCCCACGATGAACTGCCCACAAAACACACGCCGGCGATGGTGTTCACATGCTGCAAGCAGGTGGAAATTAATTTAAGGGTGAGTCGACCTAGTGGAGGGCCAGAGCAGGCTCAGATGTCACTGTCAGCTGAGGTTGTGCACGATCATTTGTCATGTCTGCATGTATGAGAGAGCGAGCGAGAAAGCGTGAGAAGGCTGTGTGATTGAGCGGAGAGAGAGGGTGTGTAAGTGGTTTTGAATGTGCCTGTAAGAAGGCGCAGTCTATAGGGGGGATCTTGCACCGTGGTTCTTCATGCCTGGCAAGGGTTAAGTTTGATGTTTTATTACTTTATTTTAAAATTATATACCAGTATTTTTTTATAAAGCTCTTCAAGACTGGAAGATCTGGGGGCTAAAACGTATCTCAGCTTTTAACATGTGAGTCGGCGGGAAAACGACGATCATAGAATATGAATCCCTGCAGTCACGAAAGCTTTAAATCGAAATTTAAAACGACGATCGTTAGAAACGTTTGCGTTCGCCTGCCGAGCAATTTTCGCGGAACGTATCTCGCACGTTAAGCGAGACCTGGGAGAGGCAGCGCTAAGAGACCCAATCGATTCCCGTGTCGATCCCGTCCAGGAGTTTAAACCTGCCTTGTTGCGAGTCGATTCAGCATCGCACATTCACCACCGAGGGATGGAGAGTGGGGGCAGCGGTTCCTGTACTGCCGCTTTATCAACCCGCCCACCCGAGTTCGATCCTCAGCAGGAGCTAACATCGGTGGGAAGTGATATCTGAAACTGGTCCTGCCAGTCACTTCCCAGTTCGTGGTACCCATTGTAGCGACCATGCACAGCTGGATGGGTTGAGTCAACCCGCAGCTGTGATATAAAAACTCGTGGTGTTCCGGCTAGAAAGTCACGCACTTTCATCACAGTGAAACGGAGCCCCTACTTAATCGAGGGTAGCAGGAGTTGGAGCATCGTTTGTCGGCAAAAGACAAAGATACCCCGTATAGCTTTGAACAGACTGTTGGGGCAAGTGCCGTTAGCGAGCACCTCTGAATGCCGGCACCGCACACGAGGGGGTGGGTGGCCAGCACCATGCCCCGAGTGGCGATGTCCACACACACACCACACCAGGTACTCATTTGAGGCTGAGTCGATCTAGAGGAGACCCGGGACCGGTTCAGATATTCGTCACTGGCGTTGGCCGTGGGCGGCGGGAATCGAACTTGGGCCGCCGGGGTTTCGTAGCGCGGCGTAGCGCTAACCGCTGTGGGGGGAGGGGGGGGTAGCACCTGCATGGGTTTGTCGAACCTGCATGGGTTTGTCGAACCAGCGGTTGCCGCTGTTGGCGCGCGCTCCCCCTCCGTGCAGCATGTTCTCCGCCAGGGCCACGTCAGTGAGCGGGCGATTCATGGCGCCGTCCAGGCACAGGAGGAAGATGCAGCGCTCGATCGCGTCCAGCGAGTCTCGATTGGTCGAATCTGTCGGGTTTAAATAAAAAAAAACAAGAGGGGTGGGGGGGGAGATCACTGAACTCTAATAGGGAACGGCAGTGGTGTGGGGGGTTTGCCGGCGTTGTGCGACGAACACGCTGACCCAAGTTCAATTTTGCGGCCGTGGCTAATATCCATGGTGGGTAATATCGAATTCGGTCTTCGCCTCCTCACACTGACCAACACGGTGAAGTACGGTCAGAGTTACTGTAAAACAACTGACGCCGTGTGTGGGGAGGCCTTTATCCAGCTGTTGTGGATTGACAAAGAGCCGAACATCATTCGCTTCGACTCTAACATTCAATGTGAACGATGCCATCACACCTGCCAATCGCAGTCTTCCTTTCGCCAGCTCCTGCAACTGTTGCGCAGTCAACACGTGGAGCGAGGACTGACCTCACCGTCATCCATCGCCGCCCTTTAGGCCTGACCTTTGGCTGCTGACCTCTGGCTGCCACTGTGATGCCTGTCTCGATAACCTGCCCTCCTACATCCAGCGGGCGCGTTGTGCCCATCGCAGCCTCCGATTTAGCAATGCTCCACTCCATTCTGAACTTCTAAGTAGCTTGCCCTATCCTTCCACGAAATCCCCGTAATCGTCCGCATGCACCGACACTCAAAGCTCAGAAGGTTTACGCGAACACATTTTCCAATGGTGTTTGCGTCCGATGCGAATCAAGTTCGACATACGTACATGCCTCTGTGTCTTTGTCTTTCTTCATGTCAGCTTTCTCTATGTATTCGATACCTGTCAACCAATACGATTTACCCGCATTCTTGTACAGGGAAATTGAGTTTTCAGGTCCATACGGCGTACAGCCGTTTCAATACGGGGCAAAAATATAAATGGTCTATTTGTTTGTGTTTCTCCCTTGTAATGGGACTTTGTAGGATGAACGTTGAGATTTATTTGGGCACTGGGTGACCAGTAAGGTCTGAATTGGTCTGTAATAAGGTACGGCACTGACAATGGCTTGACAGGTTATGGTATTCCCTTGTCTCTGTCGCTTTGTCTCCCTGCATTGCTGCATCTCACCTGGCACAAGCGCCGAGCTGACGTCACCGACAATGAGTGTCGAGCGGCGGTTCTGATTGCTGCATCCGTCTTTGTGTGTCTGCGTCTATCTCTGTCTTGCCCTGCGCCTCCATCTGCATTTGTCTCTCTGCCTACACTCTGTAGCCCCGCTGTTGCCGCACTCTGTATAGTGCCCCAGTTAGCGGCGAGACAGCTCTGTCGTTATATTGTCAGTGGGAGAGTTTATCATTCGAACCGGGTATATTGTTCAGATCAAAGCAACAGCTATACACTGCAATTGGGCAGTTTGTATATCTGCGTCAATCTCTGTCGTTCCCTGCGTCTCCACCTGCATCCGTTCAGAATAATGCTGAATCTCTCTAATAACACACACACACGCACGCAGTACTGAACGTGTACACTCATAAAAACACACACGCACAGCAAAGGAGGTGTGGGCCGTGGCACACGAACCTCTGACCAGGCATCTGCGCGCGGCCGCCCACGTGCTGCGCCCGTCGGTGGTGAGGAGGCCGATGGGAGGAGTTGGCACCTCGTCCGCCTCGGCCAGCTTCAAGATCTTTCCCAGCTGCGTGAAGAGGTCCGTCTCGCTCAGGCGTCGGAAGTTGATGACGACGTCCAGCACGAAGAACTGCGCGAGAAATCGTGCGGGAAAGGGGGTGATGACATTCTCTGGCTCCCGGCCTCTTCTTTCTTTATTTTCTTTTCTTTTAGTCTCTGCTCTCTCGCTCCCTGGCTAATTCTCAGTGGCGTAGTGACGACATTGTCAGCTCAGCGGGTGCGGCAATCGGCCAGGTGGAGCCCCAATACTCGAGTTGTCTCGCACGGTCGCTCCCAGGCGATCATCTATCGCGGCTACTCTTTGCCTCATCACATCGTCGTCACGCTCACGGTCTCGAACACTTCACGCTGTAGGGGCGCTCCGTCTCCACACAATGCAGCCACTACAGCTCTGCTTGTTTTACCTGGTTACCACTGTGGTGGTGATGACAACGAAGTAGAAACAAACATGCCAAGCGCAATTTGGGAAAGCCAAACGTTATCGCTCGAATTAATTTAAAGTAAAACGTGGAAACGTAAGTGATAGTATTTTAATTTAAAAAGCCCATTTAAATCGCGTTTTAAATAAGTTATTTTACACTGTTGTCGAAAACATATCTCATGTTTGTTGTCAAGGGGGCCTCAACTCGTAGTTACGCCGCTGCCAGTGTGAGATCTCCACCTCCGCGCGGCAGCCAAAGCCTCGACTCCTCCACCGCGGAAACTCTCGCACACGTAGCTCGACAGGGCTCGCGAAACGCCACGAGTCCAGAGCACTGCGATGGCACCGCTGACTTTCTGAGTCTGAATGTGCGTTTCAGCTGCCCATGATTGAATCCGTTTTAAGTGAGCACATTGCATCAGTCCTCCTATCTCTTTATTGGCTACCTGTCAAATTCGGAGTGGATTTTAAGATATTGATGTTAACCTATAAGGCTTTAAAAGGGCTCACCACACATTACTAGCAGGAACTAATACATTTATATATTCCATCAAGATCCTTAAGATCTTTTGATCTATAACTGCTCAGCACTGCCAGGTGTAGGTTGCACTCTTTTGACGATCGGGCTTTTGTTAGTGTGGAGCCCAAGCTATGGAACGCCACTTGAAATCAGGCAATCAGTGTCGCCGGACATATTTGTCTGCTTTGAAAACCCATTTCTTTAAAGTGACCTTCCCTCTTTAGTTTGGTCGGTTGCCTCTGGTTCTGTTTTTGTTTCCTGCTTTTCATGCGTTGCGATCCTAGGATGGAATGCGCATGATAGATTTGAATTATTATTAAATGCAGCGAGTTGATTGGTCGCGGCCCAGTCTGCAATGACTGCACAAAACATCCCTGAATCACAATGTGGTTTTTCACTGAAATCAGCACATTCCAATTCCGACAAATACACATTTTGGATTTCTCTTTGCGCGATGAACACTTTTTTGCATCACTTAAGTATTAACCAATTTATAAATTACTTCAAACCTGCTGCCATATAATAATGTCAGTTTAACACGTAGGCTTTCGCGACCAATATTATTCATAATAAAGGTTTTTGGGTTAGATCGCGTTATTTATAAATGTGTCGCAACCCTCCACCACCCGACACGGCCAATCAGTAAAAAATGTGTCACGTTGACAAAAGACATTTGTATTTAAATAACGCGACCTAACCCAAAAACCTCTGTTATGAATATCACAATGTATTTTTTCGTGCAATGAAACCATCAGCACATAAAAAAAAAACATTTCACTTCCCACCTTGACTATAAGAGCTGCCACCCCTGGTATTATTAGCTGCTTACATCCAAATCAAGAGTCCATCATGGTAACTACCATCACGCAACTACACCTTGTAATCACATTGCTCCTTCTGTCAGATCACTGAGACCATTGGGCAACTGATACCCTGTCCATCGATGTCTGCTCTTTCAGTCTTCTCAGCGTCACCGCCAGTCTGGCTTTAGGTCCCCCTGGTTCAATGACATCTGGATGCCACTGCCAGGCCCTTTCCCGGTACCGAGCTGTCCAGCACGCGTGTCCCACCCATTGCCTCTTCTTTTTCCATTACATCTACAACAATGTCCTGCCACATTTGACTCCAAACCACGTGGTTGTGCTTACCATGCAAACTATTTGCTATAAATTAATGGCTACGAATGAATCAATAACTTACAAAAAAGCTGAGAGTCAGCTGATTTGCAATGTTTCGTTTTGTAAAAAAAATCCCGGGTATGACATTACAAGCACAATGGATTTTACTTGCAAACATTGTTGAAAATAATCACATTTAAAAATATTCTCTCACGAAACAAGATTGCTTCCACATATATCGTCCCACCAACGAGCCTGCTCTCTCGCCAATATCCCTGCTCAAAGAGATGCACCTTGCATCACGGGTCAGTTACGAGGCTAGAGGCCTGGGGAAAAGAAAGAGCTGATAGCAACGAGACATATGCATCATCTTTGCGGGGTCGATGCAAACCCGCAACATTTGTTTCACGGAAATGTAGAAACGTTGGTCTGAATACAAAACATCCCCGCAAATGTTTGTGAATGAAGGCTTGAACGCTAATCTGCATCTGGTGCCTCCGCTGGGGCTTTTTTCTCGTAACACAGACGAGCCAAGCATGCATCCACTGAGTCAATAGACTCGGCCATTAGGTGATTAGTTCGCTTTCATGCGGGGCCCATTACGTTGATGAGCCCCTGGTTAGGGAATGCCCACAAAGGGCTATGGGGACAATGAATCATTCATTCAATTATTTAATTAAGCGGTCGATACGATGATCAATCCATCACGCGGTCTGATAATTATAATCAATCAGAGCAAATGTATCTTGCGTATGTAACACGGTGCGATGACGTCTTGTGGGAGGATTAGGGATGCGGTACTGACGGGAGGTTGGGAGTGGGTGGATGCGATGGTGCGGGCTACCGAGTTTTGGCAGAACAAGAGGGAGGGGGTTTTTTTGGCCAGAACGAGATCTCTTTAATCATAAAATAAAAAAATCAGGACATTGTGCATTGTATTGCTGCCACATAGGATGTTTGTCCTGCAGTGCTCGTGTTGTTTTCTTTCGCCCGTAACATTCATTGTATTTAACGATACCAAAGTGAAATTGAAACCGGTCGAGGGTATTGCGAAACTAAGCAAATGATACTACGATACATTGACGTGGAAGTCAAAACACAAATGAAAAACAACTGGTAACACTGAGACAAGTTTACCCCCTAAATGCTAAGATTCTTCATTGCGAAATAAACATTTTCATGGGTAAAAAGTTTGGGTGCAGGCCGATGATATCGTTCCCTGCAGAGACGTCAAATGAAGTGCACCTGGGCGACGCTACACGAGAGAGTCCCAGTGGAACGTGGGAAGAGTGCAAAGACAAAGATCCGCCGTATAGCCCCAATAGACTGTTGGGGCAAAAGCTGTTAGCGAGGGGGTGGGTGACAAGCACCACGCCCGACCGCCTTTGTCTCCACAGTGGCGATGTTTGTACACACCTCACCAGGTACTAATTTGAGGCTGAGTTGACCTAGGGGCTGCCCAGGACCGGTTCAGATAATCGTCACAGGCGCAGCTCCTCGCAGGAAGCGTGCTTTTCCCCCTGACACAAGAATGAGCTGAGTCATCTGCTCTTCCCGCAAAGTCAACTACAAGGTGAAGCAACCACGCAACGTCCGCAATCATCACCCACAGCCACCGTAGCAATGCCGAGTGACTCGATGCGTCGGTGCTCGTGAGCGATCTCCGTTCATAACGATGAGAGCCACGCGAACTTGCTGACATCACGGTGCGTGGGTTGCGCGGGCTCTCCATGTGAGTCTGCGGAGCCCAGCGCATAAGAATGGAATATTAACCCCAACACATTCCTGCGGAGGGAGTTGGTAGGAAATATGCCCGACTATGAGGGCGGGCACAAGCCGGCGTGAGTAGGTTAAACGTTGAGTTTTATAAGGGCACCACGTGGTGACCAGCCCCTCCCCACCCAGCCCCACCCCTCCCACCCCCCACCCAGCCCCACCCTCCCCACCCAGCCCC
>CM025617.2:10193374-10227019 GCA_014621495.2 Entosphenus tridentatus
ATATATATATGTGAACTGCCAAATTGCAGTTGTTGCTTTGATATGAAAAACATATACCCATTTTGAATGCTAAACTCTCCATTGACAATAGAAGGACAGAGCTGTCTCAACACCAAACTGGGGCACGATACAGAGTGGGGCGAAAGGGAGACCATGGGGTTAGACAGAGAGACACATGCAGATGGAGACGCAGGGCAAGACAGGTTGACGCAGATACACAAAAACAGATGCAGCAATCAGAACCGCCGTTCGCCACTCATTGTCAAAGACACGGACATAACAAGAGAGACGCGGAGACCCAGAGAGCGAAACAGATACAATGAGACGCGGACAAGCAGTGCCGGATTATCCCAGTAGCAAAAGTAGCTACAGATGCTACGGGCCCCGCATTTTCAAGGGCCCCGCGCTAAATGCTTTCAAGCTATCAATTCCGTTTCAGTGATTCTGCGCTTGCTCTATTACTACAGTTCTACACTGCCTTCAACTTTTATGAACGACTGGGTGTTTAAGGTTAGCGATTTGTCGTATTATTTGGCTTTATAGCAAATGATAAAAATACAATCAGTTTACAATGCAAGTAAAATTTTTTTAAAAATATTTGTGTGTTTTTTGTTATTCAAGGCCCCTTTATAACCTCTGCCACAGGCCCTGCACTAGCTTAATCCGGCTCTGCGGACAAGGATAATGTTGTGCACCCTACACAAGTGCGCGTTCACGTGCGCGTTCACGTGAGCGCGCGCGTGTCCGCTGGCTGTGTGGGGGTCATCACGTGGTTGTTGCAGGCCACGATGATGTGCTCTGGCTCCGGCATGACGGTGCTGCGTGGCGCGACCAGCGTGTCGCGCGGGTGCCCGGCCAAGCGGTACGACGAGAAGAGGCGGTAGTACTGCTCCATGCACAGCGGGTGGCCTGAGAGCTGGCCCCGCGCAAAGTCCTGCGGCAGCGCACGCCTGCGTGTGCGTGTGTGCGCGAAGAGAAAGCGGTTGATTGTTGTTGTTGTTGTTGTTGTTTTTTCAATGCAAAGCGCTCTTACCTTAGCAACCCACGTTCGATTTCTGGCCACAGATAGGGTTCGAACGCATCCTGGGTCTCCTATCTAATGACCCAGCTTTTCAACTCTGGTGTTCTTGCGCACGGATATGTGTTCAGTAGCTCAATGCCAGTGTGGAGGTCTGCGAGCCTTGAGATGGCTTCAGAGAATATCCCTCTCGTGGCCAGACGACCTCGGCATTAGCCTTGAATGAGTAGCTGGTAAGGTGTGTGAACATAAGAAATGGACAAACAACGGTGGCTGGGCGTGACTCTGGCCACACCAGCCCCAATGTGTGTCGCGCTGGCCTTTATATGTTCCCGCGAACAACACTTGCACCAATGGTATATATGGCTATTTGAGAGATATTTATATTGATATGACATTGTAAATCTACGTACTGCATTATGGTGTGTGTGAGCATATTTACGGGAGTGTGCGGTGTCTAAGGATATTGGAGTTGACTGTGCATGGGAGTATGAATGCGAGTATGGGCAGGACAGTGGATGTATGGGTATGAGAGTATGTTGCTGTGTATATGAGCTGTGGGATTGTGAGTCTGCGTTTGTGTGTATAGGCGATACTCTGATTCGTCTTCATGAGTGGTCTTGAGCCAATTGTCGAAATTCCACATTCCAGATTCAAAAGCCCACATTTCGTAATTTCGACAACCACTTGCCTACACTAAGTAATGGAGTGTCACTGGGTGGTACTTATTGATAAAGATGGTGACGATGATAACAATGGTGATGATTCAACTCTGGTCACGATTTTAACTTGATCTCATTACTGGGTGCCCTGCTGCTCCGATGACGAGCAATGCAAAACAAGACATTGGAATCCGGCTTGGAGATCGAGAAGAACTCACGCATCAATCACCACCTTGTAGTCCAGAATCCCTGAGATGAGCCGAGCAGCAAATCTGGACAACACACACACATGGAGGAGACACGGGGGCGAGCCACGCCATCGTCAAGGGAACTACTCCAATTACTGCATTGTACCTCTCTACCAGTTGGTATGAATGTTTAAATAACGAAGGGCCATCTAATAAATCTACATCAGACTCAAGCCTCCCGTAATTCGCGTGACTTCTGTGTGACCACTCCCACTCTGAATTCTTTCACTCGCCCTTCCCCCTGTGAAAGCAGTCGCTGCTCCGCGCAGCTCAATTCAGCTCGCTACTTTCTTCCCTCTCTCTATCATCACCTCTCAACCATCACCCTCTCATCCCCAAGACGTTTTTATTTTCCATAAACTTCATAACGGCTTCATTGTTTTGTTTGTAGTGTATCGTCGTCATATTTACAATCACATTGTACTGTTACTGTAATCGCGGTGCATGATAGTAATGAATTGTTACGTTAATCATTGACTATTACTTATTAAAGCCACGGTTAACATGTACATGTTTGAAAATATATAATAACAACATTATATTAGATGTAAAACATTGATTTAAAACAAAAATGAATACAAGTGTGAACTACTGTTGCTTACGTAAAATTTCACATTAATTAATGTGTTTATTTAATTACTGCAACCTTCCAGATCAATCAGCATTACAAATGTCAGTAGTTTCGGAATAGTAATAAACATATAGCATCTATATTTCTATCCCCTTGATGCACACATCCCCTATCCTGTAGGGATTCTTGCTAAGTAGCTGTATTAAGATGGTATGTAAACCCAACATGTATTGCTTAATGTAGAAGTCATGCATGCATCATGGTGTATGAGGTAACAGTGGAGTTTGCCGCAAAGCCAAAGCCATATCACTGACATCATGCAGAGGAGCTGTCCTTGGTACTGAATTCCTCAATCTGGATACATTATGCACGTATCTGTGTTTTGCATTGAAGTAAAACTCGGTTTGTAGATTTACATAAGTGTGCATGTGTTTGCTCCCAATTACATACAGATGTAAACTCGAACAATCGTACTGTTTACAGGCCTTGGTTAATGCACTGCTGGAGGATAAAGGTACACCAGTGTGCAAACCACTGCACCACCAGTAAAGGAATACATAGATAATTATATTCGGCACAAATATAGTTCACTCAATGTTGTTTATATATTTAAATGTAAGGCCACGTGGAAAATCATTAACTCGGTATGCAATGTTTGTGTGTTTATACTGGGGGTGTGCTTGCCTGTGTATACATGCGTATATCTGTGATTGAAATGCAGTCTGTGTGCAGTTCCACACCGTAGTTGGTCAGCCTGGTCTCGGAAAAGCTGCCTTGGCAGAACCATTCCCGGGTTAGAGTTGACGGGCAATGGTACTCGATTGTCAAGATACATGTCGTTGAGCCACCACTCATACACCTGCACGCGCGCATGAAGACACATATCCCGTTACAGCCTTAAACAGACTTTTTGGGCAAGTGATGTTAGCGAGTACGGTACACGAGGGGGTGGGTGGCCAGCACCACGGCCGACCGCCTTTGTCTCCCCAGTGGTGATACTTACACACGACACCGGATACTCACTGAAGGGTTTAAATAGGTACCCAGATGTAAAATTGTCAACAAATATTTTGTAAAAACAGGTGTGGGTGGTGGACCACCCAGCTGGAACACACGCTCGCTACGTGTCTCCACCGGCACGTGAACTCAGGATGAATAACAAATCTCTGAGTGTTGATTTTGAGAATTTTTTATTACTTTCACTTAATCAATCTGTGCGTGACTGCTGAAGTAGCAATTAATTACTGTGTACACACACACGTGACCTGCTTGCCCTGTTTATGGGGATTGACACACAATCAATGTGATTAACACCGAGTTAATTGCAATTTAATGGGCATGCTAACAAGCGCAGTTCTGCTGACTAATTATGTTATGAGAGTCAAAGAGAGCGAATTATGGATATGGAAAAACAAAGCTAATGACGCAGGCTGCTTTCATTAGTTATCATCTGTAGAATCACAATTGAATGGCCTTTTAAAAGAACATGAGGGACAATAAATAAGTGGCTATATTTGCAAAAAATATTCAAATTGTGAGATACTTTGTGTACATTCCTTAGTTTCAATGAGAAACCAAATTGTGTGCAATTGATCAAAGCTCGGTTTTAATCAATAGATAATTGATGAGTTACTAAAATTGTACAAGTACTTTTATTTAAATCAACCACACGAGCTGAGAAAAACATCAATGCATTTCGTGGAAAAGGGTAAACGAGCGGTACATGAATAAATCACGCACAGCAAGTGTTTATCTTGGTAAATATAAATTGTAAATATTTAGCCGGGCGGTGGTAGCGCACGCCTGTAACCCAGCACTGTGCAGGCGAGGGTTGGTAGATCACAGAAATTAAAACAATCTCTTTGCGTGGGCGTCGAGGAGAACTTGGAGGGGGGGGGGGGAATTTGGTGCCAACTCACTGCCTCGCTGCTTTCCTGATTGTCTGTGATTCCTCACGCCTCTGAGTCGTCTCTCTTTGAGGAGTGAACGAATATTTGCACTTTACAAGTTGAAATATTATGACATTCGTTAACCCATGTGACAACTAGAGGCAATCATGGAAGTGTTGCAATTCATGATTTCCCATTTTAAAACTGAATTTGAACGATTTTGGTCATGCAAATGCACCTTATTTCAAGATTGTTCCAGATAACCCATGTTAAACAGAATTTCATACACTTAGTATAACCACTTTGTATTACTTCACACACCTTGCACGTGAATGAAACTGATATCAACTCTGTCAAATTTGATACCTACCACCCTACAACTCTACCCATCCTTTCAAGTATATTTAATATGACACGATACTCTCTGGAAACCTTCATATTTCCAGATGAAGACGACTTGGTCGATACATTGCGATCTTCCTTTAAATTTCATGTACAGCAATACTCCATGTAATGCTTGCCTGGCATGTCATCCCGTGTATTTACTGAAGCAGTGGCTGTTTGACATTGCATTCACATAATGCCACGAGCAATATTATCGCGAATGTTGCACCGTTGATTTCCAGATGAAGGGCAGTTGTCCAGCTGCCCCACGGTGGCGAGATGTTAACTCATAATTAACGTTTTTGGGTTAGATCGCGTTATTTATAAATGTGTCGTAACCCTCCACCACCCGACACGGCCAACCAGCAAAAAAGTGTCACGTTGACAAAAGACAAATATTTCACTACTTTATCCCACCGGTGTGTTGAAGAGTGAAACCACACCATTTACAATTTTTGGGTAGTACGACGTTTCGCTGGTAATTGCATCCAGCATCATCGGGCAATTCGCCAGAATGGTGAGGCTCTGCTCTTGCTCCCGGAGATGTTAACTACCTCATCTGGTATACAGAAGGTCGTGGGTTCGATCCCGACCCTGACACCTGTATATATTCAGAGTTTACATGTTCTCCCCGTGGTTGCATTGCTTCTTTCTCCCGGTCTTCTGGTTTCCTGCCATTTAGAAACATGCGTTTAGAGTATTTGGCTGCTGTCAATTTCTACATAAACCACTTCATGGAGCTATCATATGTGGCCACGTCGCATCTGAAAAAGAGTTATACAGCTCAGTGGGCCTTACCTGGTAAAATTAAAACAGTAATAGTCGTAATACAATAACCACTGTTAACTTCCCACAAAAGTTGTATTCATCGCATGGACTCCCGAATGACGATAGACCAGGTCAACCCTGAGCCAAGATGTGAACTCGGAACATTCAAACTGTGATCGAATTGTGCTATCCACAGCCACCACCTGGCCAGATTCTTCTAGATTTGAAGTTTTCGTGACTGCACGAGTCCATACTCTTTGGTTTATCGGTAAAGTCACGTAGGTAAAAAATAAAATAAAAATAAATGAAATCACGACGTTTCGGAGGCAACACAAGCTTCCGTCTTCAGGTGGCACCGTCACAGCAAAATTACTGTATCAAGTGGAGAAAACTCTAAGAGACACGAGACTATTTACAGGTTAAGGGGGGGTAGGAGCCATGATGGGCCGTGGGGGAGGGTTAAGTTAAGCCTTCTTTTGTTATGCTGCAGTAGCGCACGTGTGTTTTCAAGATTGCAATGCATGCATGTGAAACCTTGGTGATCGATGTGGCATGATAGCGGAAATCTTTGTAACCGTGGCGCTGTAGAAGATAATTATCACATATCAAGTGGATGGCAAGAAAGAAAAACCGAGAAAGTTGAACTGCGAGAGATTCATACGAATACATGGAAACTAAAGTATATTGGCCACATAACTTACAGGTGTGATGAGAGAAACTTGGAGAAGCTGCTGATGTTGTCGTAAAGTGGAAGGAAAAAGAAACAGAGGTCGACAGAGACTAAGCTGGACAGATTAATCTTGTAAAATTAACCGGGAGGACAGTTGACAAATGTTATAGCAAAGCACCAGTGGCGTCGTAGCTACATTATCAGCTCAGGGGGAGGCGGCAATCGGTCAGGTGGGGCCCCAATATTTGATTTGTCTCACACGGTCGCACCTAGGCTAAATATCGCCGCGAAATATAGCCTAATTGAATTAAAATAAAAAGTGGAACGTAAATGAAAGCATGTTCATACAAATAAATGTAAACCGCGTTTTAAAAACTTTTTTTTTCCACGTTTGTTGAAAACATATCTCATGGTGCTTATCAAGGGGGCCCCCAGCTCGTAGCTTTGGCCACCAGGGATGAGGGATGGGGGGGAGGCAAGGCACCCCCCCTGCCCCCCACGCTAGTTACGCTGCTGCAACGCACAACATCGGAGAGATCGGAACAGCTTCGTCATCGAGGTCACAAATGCTCAGCGGTGAGAGGCGCACGCGCGCGCGCGCGTGCCTGTGTGCACGAGTCGACACCCACCCAGTTCGTGTGCTGCGTGCGTCGCTCCACGAGAGCCCTTTGCAGACGCTCCCCGTGTCCCCCCGGCGCCGCAAAGCGCTCCACCAGCACCTGCGTGCGCCGGAACTGCTCGGGGGCAACAAGGTGCCGCATGCAGTCCAGGTAGCGCCGCAGGGTGTCGGCCAGAGGTGGCACGGGCAGCAGTGGGATGGCCTGGCGTGGGTGGGTGGGTTGGGGGGTGGAGAGGCGCGTTAGCAGACCTAACAGCGAATGACTTGACGATGACGTAAGATGTTCGTGCCAGGAAGACGTAGCACTCCTTGAGCATCTTGGTACAGAGACAAAGGAAAGTGGAAACACACGACGACGTGTGCAGTGGACACCGATGTGCTATCTGCCCATGGGTCGTGATGATGGTGATGACTATCAAGAGTTCAACGGTGTATCTGTCTCAGGGCGCATGTGCTGGAAGCGCCAACGTGCCAAGCTACGTACAGGAGGCCACATTGTATATGCTACGCCAGGGCCCATACCATCTACACTATGCCACTGGCCTTATGCATGCGAAAGCTGCTGATGTCCCCATTATCCCGAAGCCCCTCCCTCCAGCAATCCGTGCTGCCTACTCCGTGCACCTGTTCAGATCCAGGATCGAGACATAACTCTTCTCTGCATACGACGTTCTCCTACCCATGAGATGTCTTGTGTTTCTCAATGCATTTACATTCTATCCCTTTTTGGCAGTTTCCCCTTGGTGTGCATGTCCACATATTTTGTGCAGTTCCTTTAGGTACAGCTTCATTAAGACACCGATACATTCAAATTGTGTTCATCAGGGGGGTTATGTAGATGGTAGAGGATGGATCGGAGAGCTCGTGGTCTAATTCTTATGGCCCAACATCTTCACCTGGAGTCTGGTGTCTTGAACGATCCTGACCTGTCACGTGGGATTATTGTGACATGTCATTGTTCAGTCCCCTCCAAATTACCCACCTGCCCCTCTATTGCATATCAATCCATCCGCATTTAATTCAATCAATGTCATTGTTATTCTAACACCGTGATTACATTACTCCGATGCTCCATCTCTCCCAATGAGAATTTCGTGTCCTGCTCTGATGGGTCACAAAAACATTTAAAATTGCAATTATTATGACAATCATTTACTATATTCTTTGGGTCTTTCGGTAAGCTCACGTAGATAGGTTCAAAGAAAATAACAAAATGACAAAAATCTACGACGTTTCCATCGAAACACAAGCGGTCGTCATCAGGAACGTTTACTTGTGTTGCGATCGAAACGTCGTAGTTTTTTGTTATTTTGTTATTTTATTTGAACCTATCTACGTGACTTTACCGAAAGACCCCATAAAATATGAATTCCTGCAATCACGAAAGCTTTAAGTCAATAATATACTATGTTCATCCAGGATAGGCTCACTTAGTCTTCAGAATATTTTATGGAGCATACTCACACTGAGATATCTGGCCAATCCCTTTAGGTGTGTTTGAAATGTGGAAGGAAACCAGAAGCCCCACAGAAATCTCATTGACACGCTCATAACTATGTACAGATATAACAATTCACAGTGCATGATGAGATCATTTAATTAAATTATACACATCTACATGTACAGCAAAGCGCATTAAATCCAAGCCAATTGACATTACAGGAAATGTATTTTCTTCAATATTTATTTTTCTTTGCACTGTATTTACAACGTCTCCTGTAATGCCATAGTTATCGCTCTGATTATCCGTGTTCGTCATCGCTGTACTTTATATTAGTTTTGTAAATTTGTTGACCAAGGTCACTCTTGCAAGTTAGACTATCTGGTCTGTCGAGTTCTCACCTGGATAAAAAAATAATAAACTTGACTCTACTTAATATCATGTCAGTGCACTTAAAGAGTATAATCGCAGCTTCCTGGATTCAAGCTTGGAACTTTAAGATTTGTGCCATGATTTCTGTCAAATGTCCTATTTGTTCTTACATAAATCAAAGTACATTTTCAACTTTATCATAAATTAATAGTGCAGCGGTATACTATACACAAATATTAAAACATTTGCGGTATACGGTCCTTGAATATACAAATATTAATGTATACCAAGCTCATGGCAAACCTGAACACTGATTTAGTTTGGCCATGACCATGCTTGTTAGTAAACCTCCTGTGCGTACAGCAAATGCCACCTACTCTCTCTTCTGCTGCCCAACCTCCTCACCCTTTACCTGGCTGTCTCTCCTTCTGGCCTCCTTCGATGGCTTCTCGAGCACGGGCATGGTGTCTCCCACCACTGCAGCACCGCGTTTTTGTATTCCGGGTTATTGTATTCCTGCAGCGGGCACATGGGCACAAGCAACATCACACATCGATCATTAATACCCTCCGCTGGGAATTAGTTTGTTGTCCTTCACCCGCGCCTCCGCTTAGCATGGTTGGCTACGTGCGGTGCTAAAGAAGTTCAACGTACATGCATACAAACACGGGAGTCAATTATAGGTGGCCAACGTGCCCAACACTGAGCAGGCGTGCCATGAGAATCCATCCCACACTCGGGATAGCCAGCCACCTACTCATGCCATAAAGTATTGCATTATATAATTGGTTCCTGCCATATAAAATGTGACATTTTCAGCACTGGCCCCGGGCCATCAGTGGTGCTGATCACGACCCAACTTCTTTCTCGCCTCGGGAGATGATTTGACCATGTGATATACACAGTAAGTACAACATCTGAGGATAAAGACCCCCCATTTAACCTATAAACTGCTAAAGAAAGTGATGTTAGTGAACTCCTACTAAGGCAGCCATTGCCCATGATAGGGTGGTGAAGCTAGCACGAGGTCTGTACCCACCTTTGTCTCCTCTATCCTACTGTTCCATTTCCATATCAGGAAACAATTTTAGGCTGAATCTACGTAGAAGAGACGCAGTTCACGTTCATAAAACCAAATTACCAGTATTGGCGTGGCACGGTCAGAAACAAACCCACGTGTCTGACATCAGAGGGAAATTTAAATAACGCTGACAATCGCACGCGCCCACGTATATCCATTGTCTAGGTGTACAGAATTGCAACACTCGTGTCGCGAACGGAACATACCCTCCCTCATTGCGTTGCTCTAATCCCTTGAGATGAAACACCAGTAATGATGCTATTAAGATAGTCCTTACTGAGCCAAGAGGCTTACAGCATATGTTATATGTGTTTATATAACTTCATGCTACTGAATGCGCATCCATATACAGGTCTATTCCTCGCACGTTTTGTTAGCATGTAGAAACAGGCAGAAATATATTCGTGTGTGTGTTATGGTGTTACCTGCGTGTTATGTTCGTCCACGTGATGGCTCGTAATAGTGTATGTGTGTGCGCTGGAGCCTGCATGCAGGGGTGATTGCATCTTTGGGATATTTCCATGATATTGTGAAATCTAATCTTGTGAATAACAACAGGGGGATGGATTAGGAAAAAAAACGAAGAGGCAGGACAGGCAATATGCTGAGCCTATCACATATAAAGTGTTAAAACACAATTGTTAATATAAACTGCTAAATAATAATACATTTCGAGAGATGGCACCATCCACTCTGGACTCCCTTGCCAATGACATATCCTTCTCGCGGGGTAATCCATATTAAATATTTTAACTTATAAAATCCAAAGTTAAAACGGTCTACATGCTCATCTATGTGAGCAGCACTCTACCGGTGGTGGTGGAAATTCGACATTCCTATGGTGGGAATAAGTCTCTCCACTGCGCCCACCACCGTGGATTTCCCACATTGTTGTTCTCATTCATTGACCTCTGCAGGGATGAATGACTAAATTGACGTTCATTTACTGTCAAATGTATGATGGACCAACGTTTTATTTTATTGCGGTGAAACAGAAACAGATTCTTTCCAGTGTAATCATATTTTACCCAGAACCCACTACCATGGAACCAAATAAACGAGGTGATTCATTTATCGATACCCCCCACGAAAATAACTGGGATAAATTATAGAGAAAACAACATTTAATTCAAAGCCTCTACACGTGCACATGTGTGTGTGTGTGAACGTGAGCTGAGTGGACTTGCCGATGATTGGTACCAGCGGTGTCAAGATCAGTCTCTATGGAGGTGGGTTGTGAAGGACGCTACTGGGCAGTCGCCCTCCAACAACAATGGAGGGAAGAGGAGCGATGCTCACAACAACGAACGGAGCGCCGGGCAGATAAAATACAGCAAGTTGGCACAGTAGGGGGCACAGCTGGTGGTTCTGCCAGTCATCTCCGTCAGTCAACCCATGGCACCTGGGTCTGTTCCATAACCTCCTGAGCCTTCGACACTTCACGTGGCCTCAGACTGCACATGGCCTGGCACAAGCGCCGTGGTGACGTCACCGCGAGTGGCGACTGTTGTTGAAGCAGTAGTGTCGTGGTTAGCGCTCTGTGCTGCAAACCCCGGCGACCGAGATCGATTCCCGCTCACAGCCAACACCAGTGACGATTATTTTAACCGATCCTGGGCCTCCCCTAGGTAGACTCAGCCTAAAATTACATCGCCGCTTGGAAGACAAAGGCGGCCGGGGGTGGTACTGGCCATCCACCCCCTCGTGTGCCGTTCCGCTGCTCACTAACAGCACTTGTCCCAACATTCTGTTAAGGCCATAAGGTGCGGGTCGTTTGTGTGTTTTTTCTATTTATGTGAATTTATGTTAAGTTTTAATCACGATGCAATATGTTTTACAGTGTTACATGCAAATGTGCAATATAAATGTGTATTCATACGTTTAACAATGCTTCCCTTTTTTGTTTAACCTGAAACACATTTCATAACACTGACCGTATAGGTATTGGAATACATTGTATTCTTGTTTTTCAACTTACGAACCGTTCGACTGACGAACGCGTCTCGGGAACGGAACCCGTTCGTAAGTCGAGGACTGCCCGAACGCTTGAAAACTGCACGACTGCAGTTTTCAGGTCCTGCCAGTAGTAGGCAGCTGGAGGCACCCTGGCAGTGAATCATCGCTGCATGCAGGCTATGTGCAGGGTGAGCTCCTGAGCAGTGAAGCAGGGCATAACGGTGTTAATCTATTATTGATACTCTTTGGTTCTTTCAGTAAAGTTACGTAGGTATCAAATAAAATGAATCACGACGTTTCGGGCGCAACACAAGCGCCTGATGACGGACGCTTGTGTTGCGACCGAAACGTCGTGCTTTATTTTATTTTATACTTACGTGACTTTACCGAAAGAACCAAAGAGCATGGATTCCTGCAGTCACGAAAGTTTCAAATCAGAATATTTTATTGGTATCGGTAAGATAGTCACCCTAGCTAGTCATATATAACGTTCAACCGCCAGGGACATTTGTAATCGTTATGATGGGTTCATGTACAGGATAACTTATCTTATCCGTGGTGACGTGGGGAATCAATGTCGCGGATCATATTATGCACGGGGTTATCCACGAGGTTAAAGATTTGCGGATAATTGGATGAATTTGCCACGCGATTTGGAGCAAAAACAAGGATCCATAGCGAAACAAGTTGTGCCACATTTTCACAAGTGCCTTCCTTCATCGTGTAACTACATCGCTTGCGTTCCACGAATTGTTTAGAACCTTGAGAGGATGGACGCGACCTCGTCACACGAATGCCACAGATGCAGGCGAACATCGCCCACATTTTGAGACTTGTCGAATAACATTTACCTTTGCATAGCCTGGAAGAGATCTGCACGGAGCAAAACATCAACCGATTGGAGTGTGTGGGAGTAACGGCTGATAATCCCCCGTGATCCCTCCTCCTCGTCTGCCGAGAACGGGGTCACTGCACGTCCATTAGTCCACGCGTGTCGTTTGTGCATGATGTAATTAGGAGCAACGGGGGCCTTCATCCTGTAATTGAATCTGACCCATTCAATGCATTGTACGGTCTAGGTGCACATCGAGTTCTGTACTATATGACGAAACCATCAGAAACGTAAATAAAAAAAAAATATTGTGACCGAATATTTAGCCAAACAAATGCGCCAACTGTTTTCCAGTTGACATGACCACTAGTATGAATGTATCCACGGCTATTTGAAGGCCTCCCCAATGCTGTCACCATTCCCTCACAGAACCGCCATGCCAGCAATTGAACTCATTCCCGCACTTAGGCTGGCATTGCCACATCTCCACGGTGGTAATGTGCTCTCGGAAACAGCCTGTATCGTGGCTTGCCGTTCCCGCTCCTATTAGCACGGTTGGCTACGTACGCTGCGAAATATGTTCAACATACATGCAGTACATACGTCAAGGCCGTAGCCATGGAGTCAACATTCATGGGGGGGCCCCCCCCCACCAAATCTTTCAGGGTGTCTGGGGGTCCCAACCCAGAAAAATATCTAAATTTGCAAAGAATTTCCTGCCTAAAATATTTAAAAATTCACTAACACATGGGATGGACTTTTTTCTTTATTTTTTACAATAATGTCTAATACAGTAGTGTAATGTATTACATTGCTCTGTTTTTACTTTTGTGTTTACCATTTCTTGTTTCATTGTATGTAATGGCAGAGATTAGAGATTAATAAAGAACAACCATAACTACAATCATATAAACAGAAATCTATGCATTGATTTGTATGAAGACAAGTCTAGGTATTGTGGCCAAGGTTTAGCAAATAGTTTTTTTTTATTTACATAGCATAGCAATTATATTGGGGGGGGGGGGACATTTTGAGAATATTTGAATATATTGGGGGGGATATGTTCCCCCCAATATATTATAATATATATATTATAATTACGGCCTTGACATACATACTCTCTTTGGGCTGCTATTCTGTCACCAGTCGCATTCGTTACCCGCCATTCCTTCTAGCGATGTGTCCTGTTTAAGCCGGCGTTGACTTAGTTTAACACGTCGGCTGTCGCAACCAGTATTATTCACAGCTAGACTTTTGCCCGTCCAAGGACGGGTGTATTGCAGTAAATCTGAAACTTGCAAGCGAAAAGCAGACCGCGACGTGATCGTTATTGCATCCATTCGTGTGCAATTTGTAAGGGCGCGGTGACACAGACTTATTTTATTTAAAGGTGATAATCCCTTGTTCATCATGACGTCCTTTTTACTTCCATGTCTCAACAGCGTGACGGAGATCGCGTGACGTGTGGATTCTGCCGTCGTAGTGAGGGTTGTAAGTGGAGTGACGTCAGTTGCTAATTATTATGAATGGGGGGGAGGGGGGGTGTCCATTTGGAGGACGTCACCTGCTCATGAATATGAATGAGGGGGGCTGGTCGATGTGGAGTGACGTCACGAGCGCTAAGAACATTCCTGGGTGATTATAATACGTATGATAAATGTGTTTTTGGTTATATTTGTGTCGCAACCGGAAGATGCTGGATGTAATTACCAGCGGAACGTCGTACTCAAATTCTAAATGTTGTGGATTCACTCTTCAAAGGGGCCGTCTATAAATGACGTCACGCGATTTTGGACGATCTTTTTTTACCGCCCCCTCCCTCGTCACACGGCGTCACAAAAAGTCAGACCCCCCCTCGAATATGACGTCACAAAGCTCTGCCCCCCCTCCCCAAAATTAAAACATGCTTCACATCGCTTTAAACTATTGTCATTGTAGTGCGTATTTAATGTGGCGCTGCACTCTGATGTTGTAGGAGGAAACATTTCTTAAAAAGTCTACTTAATTAAGTAGAACGTGTTGTCTATATTTATTTAAAGTTGCGCATTGTGATGTGACGTCACATTTCTCAAACCCCCCTCCCCCTCGTCACACATCGTCACAAATGTCTGACCCCCCTAGGTGCGTGACGTCATTTATGGACGGCCCCAAACACACCGGTAGGCTGAAGAAGTAACTAATTGGCGTTTTGTTAACGTGACACATTTTTTTACTGATTGGCAATTTCGGGTGGTGGAGGGTTGCGACACATTTATGATAACGCGATCTCACCCAACAAACAACCTTTATTATGAGTGCTGACTTAACAACTGACACATGGATCAGAAGCATGGACACAACGCTGAAAAAAAGCACAAAATTGAGTACAGGGCTGCATGTTTGGGATGACGATGGCAGACAGGGGAGCACGTGGACCAAGGAACGAACGCAAATCAAATTTTGGCCCCTTTTAGGAAATGTAAGTGTTGAAATGAAACTCATTGCGCTGTCGTGCCCCTGAGCATATTTAATACTGCCCAAAGTTTCGTAGAACGTGCACATTTCGATACGTATTGTGCGTATTTAACTGCATGGTGTTATGCATAATAGATATATTTAGATTGTTCCATTAGCGTGCACAATTATATTATTGCGTGCTCATTTCTAGAACGTGGTGTGGGTTTGTTTCGTCATGGAAATAAAACAAACTGTAGTAATGATAACGTATGCCTAATAAGGAGCATTCGCAAGAAATGTTCATGTAATCGTATAATAAATACAATTATAATTGAACAAAAATGCGTAATTTATCCAGGAATGCCCCGATCGAGCACGAACATATTTTCAGGAGGGTCTTATATGGCGATTTTAGCCAATTGCTTGGAAGGAAATCACCGTCCTCGAGAGAAAGCACAAATGCGAGCACGTGAAGAACCACGGACGAAAGACTTAACAAGTTTACAAAAAATCACGTACTGTAACTCATTACTAATACAGGGGAATAAATGCAGCTGAAAGTGCAGGTGTGTGTGTGTTACCAGGTATGTGTGTGTTACCAGGTGTGTGTGGGTTACCAGGTGTTTGTTACCAGGTGCGTGCTTGTGTGTTAACAGGTGTGTGTGTGTGTTACCAGGTGTGTGTGTGTTACCAGGTGTGTGTGTGTTACCGGGTGTGTGTGTTTGTGTGTTACCAGGTGTGTGTGTGGGAGCAGTAGTGTAGCGGTTACGACGCTGCGCTACTGAGCCTGGCGACACGGGTTCTATTCCCGTTTACTGCCAATACCGGTGACGATAATCTGAACCGGTTCTGGGCCTCCCCTAGGTCAAATCAGCCTCAAATGAGTACCTGGTTCAGTGGTGTGTAAACATCGCCACTGGGGAGACAAAGGCGGTCGGGCGTGGTGCTGGCCACCCACCCCTTCGTGTGCCGTGTCGGCCTTCATAGGTGCTCGCTAACAACACTTGCCCCAGCAGTCTGTGCAGACTATACGGGGGGTCTTTGTCTTTGTTACCAGTTCATACTCGACATGTGCTGTACGGTGGTTGTGATGTTTCATCCCTCTTCGATAAATGATATCACGATGGGAGGGATGGGGGGTGGGGTCGCGATTCGTTTCGAGAATTCATTTTTAAATCCTTTACATTAAGTTCACTTGCTTGCTTGCTTGCGCGCTTACGACCGTGCAAATCTTTCGGTCATTTTTAACCCACTTCCCGTGATCCAATCGAGCTGACATTTTGCACACAGACTCGTTGTGCGTGACAATTAATTTTCGTGAAAATTTTCTTCCAAATTTTTACGCTTTTTAGGATTTTTTTTAAATATTTAATTACCAATTGCTTAATGGTGGCAGGCAATTATCTGACCCATAGGTGGCAGCCATCTCAAGCCAGAGGACGAGAGGACTCTAGCCGCCACGCATATAAAGGATTTATAGTGAAAACTTTGTTTTTACGGGTTAACTTTTTTCTTTTTTGACAGTGGTGTACACGAACGAATTGCACACAAAATTACACGCGTGCCAAAACTCACAACATATGTAAGCACGATTTAAAGCTTTCGTGACTGCATGGATTTATATTCTTGGTTCTTTCGGTAAAGTCACGTCGAAGGGAAATAAAAAAATAAAAAAATGAAACAATAAAACCACAGCAAGAACATTTTCTTGCTGTGGTTTTCACACCTGATGATGATTGCTTGTGTTGCAATCGAAACGTCGTGAGAATTTTATTGTTTTATTTTTTATTGTATTATTTCCCTTTTCCGTGACTTTACCGAAAGAACAAAGAATGTGAATATCTGTAAGCACATCACAAGCATCTATTTTAACCGGTGGATAGATTCATTGGCTACAACACGAACACTAACAAATGTCGGGTTTTCTGTACTTATCCATATTCGGCGGTCCTCAGCTTTATACATTTTCGGAGCCCGTCACAATCATCCAACCCCTAAGGCCACGTCCGATGTCATCCATGGCTGGGAATTAATCGTGGGTCCATTGTCAATAGTGCAGTGATCGGACCACTGCGTCGCTATTCCCTGTGCACATCGCTTTTAAACATTTAACCGAAAAAAATCCCCCCAAAGATTAGGAACGTCTTTTGTTTCTCTTGGGATGAAAACACATTTATCCATGCGCGCACAACTGCACACGCGCGCGCGCAAATATACGCACGCTATTTTTACGTAAATCTTGTTTGCATTGTGTACCCTTTATGCCAATAGGGTTGCCTTGTACAGCTTCATGAGGTTGTATTGTTGTTTGGACAGTTGATTAGAAAAATGGATTGTAATTATAAATCTCGTGCAATCATGTTTACACAGAAAAGCACATTAATGCGCTCACAAAAAACGTGTACGCACATTACAAAAAGCCCTGCAATAGCGGTTTAAACTGTTGTTAGTAAGCACCTATTAAGGCCGGAACTGTGCAGGAAGGGGGTGGTATGGCCCCCACCACGCTTGGCTGCCTTTGTCTCCCCTTTGGTTATATTTGCACACCACATCAGGGGCTCTTTTAAGGCTTAGTCGATCTAGTGGAGGCCCAGTGCTGGTTCACATAATTGCCAGTGATGTCAGCAGCAGTGGTCGGGACTCAAACATAGGTCGTCGGCTTCGTAGCGCAGTGCACAACAGAGACAAAGTTCCCCCGTACAGCCTTAACAGACTGTTGGGACAAGGGCTGTTCGCGAGCACCTATGAAGGCCGGAACGGCACACGAGGGGGTGGGTGGCCAGCACCACGCCTGGCCGCATTTGTCTCCCCAATGGCAATGCTTACACATATGGGTACACACGCACACACATACACAAGTGCGTGCAAGAGATGCATGGCCATCAGTAGTATTACTCTATCCATCACTCGCCTCCCCGCCCTCCCGTGTGTGCTGGCCTTGATGGCTGTCTGCGTCGATTTTTAATTAGAAATCGCCTGCACTGAGCCATTAGAAGATTAAACACGCGGCGAAGCCATGATACGATCCATCACGGCCTCCTGAGCACACCCGGGAGCCTCTTCCCACACCGATGCGTCATTGTCCCCACAATGATGATACCGTTACCTCTAAACCGTCATAAGTAATTCGTCTCTGATTACTGATTACTCCCTAGTTTGAGATGTGATTTTATATAATCCCGTTTTTTTTTTCTCTCTCTCAAAATAATGTCATCTAATTGCCTTGAAGGAAATGTGTCCACCGTAAGAATGTCGAATTTCAATCACTTGGCCCAACGTTGGCACGTGTTTGGAACTGTTGGACCAACGTTGGCCCCAATGCTGGCCTCACGTTCCATGTTCGCTGGGTTGGCACTCACTCTTTGGAGTGGGAAATGCTTTCACTATGATTGTATGGCAATGCGTAGCGTTGTGTGTAAAGTAAGTCACTCACGATTAGAAGGTCATCAATTGATGACCTTCTGATGTTTTGGGTGAACTTTGCTTTTCATTCCTAAAGTGGCACTCGTGTTAATCGTCCTCAAGGGTCAATCGTGGAAAGTCAAGAATGTTTTTTGTCATTTGGAGAGAAAAGAGGACCTGTCGGAAGAATTGGGAATTTAAGCCGCTGAGTTAAGGCCTCTGGTGGAAATGAGTGCTGCCCCATTATTCATTTGAGTCGAGAGATGCTTTGACTTTTTTGGACCGGAATTATTGAAAAATAAATAACAACCTAACAATCATTGTGATGATTTATGACAATATCTTAAAATTGTATTATTTAACTATAATTAACTTGCCTTTTGCCTGTCCAAGGACGGGTGTATTGCAGTAAATCTGAAACTTGGAAGCGAAAAGCAGACCGCGACGTGATATTCATTGCATCAGTTCGTGTGCAATTTGTAAGGGCGCGGTGACACAGACTTATTTAATTTAAAGGTTATAATCCCTTGTTCATCATGACGTCCTTTTTACTTCCGTGTCTCAACAGCATTACAGAGATCGCGTGACTTGAGGGTTCTGCCTTTGTAGTGAGGGTTGGAAGTTGACGCTGTGGAGGGGGGAGGAGGCGCCTCGCCCCCCCCCCCATGTGGAGTGACGTCACCCGCTAATTATTATTAATGGGGGGGGGTGTCCATTTGGAAGACGTCACCTCTTCATGATTATTAATGTGTGGGGCTGTTCGATGTTGAGTGACGTCACCCACTCATGATTATTAATGAGGGGGGTGCTACATGTGGAGTGACGTCACCCGCTCATTAATATTAATGAGGGGGGGTCCATGTAGAGGACGTCACCTGTTCATGAGTATTAATGAGGGGGGCTGGCCGACGTGGAGTGACGTCACGCACGGGACACACAGACATTCTTGGCTCATTATAGTAGTAAATGGCATTTTTGTTGGCTCAGTTTGAAAAACTAAATGATACATTTAATAATAAAAAGTTGAATGGAAATGTATACCAAGAACAGATAACTTGTATAAAGTTAACTGATAACATTTCAGGATGCATTCTAATATATATATGGTTGTACAATAACACATTTTCAATTTCAGGGTAGAATCACATTTGTAATTTTTTATCTTTACCCCCAGTGTTTTTATTTGTCCAGGAGGGTCCCACTGAGATATTGACCAACTTTTCAGTGCGTTTTTTAACTGTAAACAATATTTGTAAAGTGATTATCCTCTGTTTACCGATTTCCTGAAAATAACAGCACTCTGCTATGATGTTTGGCTTTGTGTCACAATCCACTGCATATGAATATGCTGCTGCTATTTTCCATTAGCCAAATATTCCAACTTCATAATTTCCCCATTTGTAGTACATGTTTTCATTATCTATAATTTCCTTCAACTCCACGTACAATAATAATTATTAATTATAAGCCAGAACCTGGTAATGGTTATGAGATTTTAACCAAAAATTTAGTAATACAACAGCATCACCAATACATACCTTAGTTAATCTGATGAAAAGAAAATGTTACATTGAGTCCCTTAGACTCTAATTTACTAATTGCCATGACCATGCAATTCCGCGTATTATTTATTTGTGTTGGCCTATAGCTACCTCTAAAGCCATTTCATAACCCTGTATTAGATTGTTCCACCTAATCTGCTAATGGACTTCAGATTTGATTCGAGAGGTCAACATCTTTGAATCTGTTTCGGAAACCAATTAGAAATTTCAGGATTTTTTTTTAGCAAATCCCAACCATTATATGTATGACCAGAAATCAACCCCACGTGACCGTTTGGAACGCTATTCCTTCCGATATTCGGAAGCCACTGAAGCTATGCACTCTCAAATCAATATTGAAAACTCAGTTCTTGAAAACTGTTTTTTGTCTTTAGTTTGTTGTCCTTCCCCCGCACCTCCGATTAGCACGGTTGGCTACGTACGGTGCGACATAAGTTCAACATACATGGCCTGGTTCATAGCGCAGCACATTTGTTAAACCGTCACCACTGCATGATTCTCCATCACGGATGAAGCACGTCAATGGAAGTGCCAGCTGTTACAGCTCAACGCGACAAAGCTCACACCAACGCAGCGGGTAATTGCTCTTTGAAATGAATTTATTAGGTTCTGGATATGATATTGTATATATACACACAATCATAGTATGTTACATGAACTTGCACAACATTTCCTTTATATACAATCGAAGACCCCCCCCCCCACCCCATTTAGCCTTATAGACTGTGGGGCGAGTGCTGATAGCGAGCACATATTAAGGTCAACACGGCACGTGAAGAGGGGCAGTAAGACCAGCACCACACCTGGCCTCCTTTGTCTCCCCAGTGCTCTGATGTTGACCTCGCTGTACTAAGTACTCATTTTAGGCTGAGTCAACCACGAGGAGGCCTGGGTCAGGTTCAGATTCTAATTGCCACTGGCGTTATACCATGGCGGGGAATCAAACCCTCGATGCCGGATCCATAATCACGACGCAGCGTTGCCAACATCCACGCTGCTTCTCCCAATATCATGATACAACATGTACACGCCCTCGTCATACACATGTACACTTATCGTGAAATGTAACAGTTGCTGCTTCAGCAATTATATAATAGATTTTGCATAAGGCAAAGTAAAAATAAGGTATTTTTTTCTGTAGCTGAGAAGAAACGGAAACTTGAACATTTAAGATAGCTGTGTAATCTAGATTTGACGTTTAGGAAAAGAGTCTTTTAAGTATAACAGGTGTAGGCAGAGGTAAAAAATATATAGAAATAACGAACAATTCTGGGTTTTGACTGCTAGAGGTGAACATTTGGGGTCCAGCCTCTTTCTCAACACAACAACAACCACCGCCACTGTTAATTGCTCAATCATGTAGTGCCACCTCACCAGGCACTACTCATTTTACACCCCCCAAAAAATACACGATGATGATCGTGACAATGCTGAATTAAACACACGACAGCATATAACACTGCCTAAAAGATTGCCAAACTACTGGCCATATATTAACAACAAAAAACAACTCTTGACACTTAGAAGAATATTCTATAACTTGTGATTAAAACTGGTCATACGTCAATGTTTTCTATTCGTCTCAGCAAGAGAAACTATATATATATCAGTTTTATGTTAACTGAATCAAATTGCTCTATGCATACATATGCTACTCCAATATGGCATGGGTAGACATCGGATAAGTAGTGTCAGTGGGCTGCTATTGAGGTCAACAACACAGCTGTCACATTTGACACGTAGGCTTTCGCAACCAACATTACGGTTCATAATGGATTCTTGGGTCAGGTCGCATAAGTAAAATGCGTGTCGTGCACCCTCCTCCACCCGACACAGCCAATTAATATGAAGTCACGTGAACAAAACGTGCCAGGTAATTACTGCTTCAGCACATCGGTATGTTGTAGAGCAATCCACAAGCATGTTTTTCCAAATTGGGGGCAGACGTTCCACTGGTAGTTACAACCAGCATCATCAGGCAGTTGACAGAGTTATGAAAATATCCTCCAGTCTTGGGCCTTAAATAGGACAAAACATGTACAATCTGGTAGTTTGTAACTACCAGATTTCTCTCCATCAGAAGCAGTAATGCACAGCCATGTTTGCTCACGTGACGTCTTTATTTTATCGGCTGTCTGGAGTAGACGAGGCTACATGATGCGTATTTTACTTTTCGTGATCTGACCAAAGAATACATTTCGAAGCGATCGGCTGTCGTCTCAGTACCGCTCTGGACACAGGTACGTGTTTGTGAGTCGACCGAGAATTGATTCACTATCTTTCCTGGGTTCAAATGCAAAAAGCAGAGTCCGAGCCTGGTTCAGATGATGTGCATGGCCACAAGTTGCAATGCCCCAAACACATTTTGAGATTGAGACGTAATAAGTTCATACAGGCCCAATTAAAAGTGTTATATGAAACATTGTCTTCCCTCATTTATCTTCGTGAATTATTAATGTCTTTTCCAAGAGAATGTTGCCTAGCCTCAGGCAATGGTTGTTGAGAATCTGTGGCCCAAGTCTCACGTGTAGATTTGCATTGCGTCACAACACCGAAGTTCTCGGAGAGATCCCACAAGTTGCAAAACGGAAGAACCCTGAAATGCTGCAGACGTAGTGCAGACCTACTTGCTGTACTGTCTGCTACTGGCATCTTGTTACCTTGCAGGCAGGTCTCTGATGCAATGGCTCAATCTCTTCATGATCCGCCAAGCACATTGTCCGATCGACTGAAATTACAGGTTTGTGCCACCCCATAACGTTAATTGAAAATTAGCGAACTGAAACTGGACTAACATTTGTTTGGACATATTAGGTATCTCATTATCAAAACGTTGTGACTGCCCCTTCACACTACGTGTATTTTTTAAATATATAAGCAGTCTTTAGAAAAAAAAATTGTAATTAAATATAATTTGTATATTTTAGAGGGGTAAACGGTGATAGTAATTGCATCAATCAGATATTAAGAGGTCAGTGTAACATGCCCAATTGAATTGGCCTTAGTTTTAAACAATACCCTTTAACATCTGCACACAATTAGCCTCGTTTTCCAG
The DNA here is from genome assembly GCA_014621495.2 of Entosphenus tridentatus. Lineage (NCBI taxonomy): Eukaryota > Metazoa > Chordata > Hyperoartia > Petromyzontiformes > Petromyzontidae > Entosphenus > Entosphenus tridentatus. The sequence continues at coordinate 10,216,341 of CM025617.2, forward strand.
GGTAAACTGATGCCAATTTGCATACTTTAATTATATAACTCTTTATGTGATCAAAACAAGAGCCCATGGGGACAATTGACGTTCTTCGTGGAAGTAAAGCTGACCTATTAAAAACGTAGCCTCCCTCGTATCACTGATAATAATGGCAACAGAATGTCGCTTAGCGGAATGTTTCGTGGCAAATTACGAACATTTACAAACCACAGCTCCTCTTTGTATATGTTTACATTTTATGGCATAATATATACTGTATACTATACACAGACATGAAGTGTGTTTTTTAGCTGCTTCAGCAAATTAAAAGTTTGAAAAGGAATGTAGTAGATTACTGAATGGGGAAAAAATAATTGTTTAAATCTACTGGCTGTAGGTTTTCCATTTCAGTGAATCCAAGAAGGATGAATATTTCCCGCACCTCCGATTAGCGCAGTGCCAAAGTTTAACATACATACAAACCATAACGGAGGTGGTTCATCTTCGCTGAATCTCTTCACCAGGGTTTTTGCCAATTCATGATCTACACTTTGCTTTTCAACATGTTTTTTATCTTCCAGCGATTAATGAAAATATTTGATACTTTTAATTTGTGGTTGTGTGCATATCACACCCTCTCTCCTTGATATTTTATATTTATACATCACATTTTACAACAGTTTTTAAAGCACTTACAAATGCTTGCAGCAGACGTATACCATCTTTACACAAGCTTTGGAAGAGCCATGCCTTGCCGAAGACAGAGTATTATATATGTATAATAGCCCAAAGAGATATTATGATAAAAGCCAAAACGTTATTACAGTACAGCTCCTCTTACTCGTGGTGATACGGGGACCAGGGTCGCAGATCCATTGGGTTATCTGTGAATTTACGCCTTTAATCCATGATAAAAAAAAATATGTGCGGATAATCGAAGATAACAGGAATAGGGCCCTGGGTATAATAGCAGTTTTCCCCGGGACGCGACACATTCTGTGGATAATAGGAACCACAAGTAACAGACTCATGGACAAGAAGAAGTTCTACGGTGTCTTGAAACCTTCAGCTCTGGACACTGGAAATGTCACCGACTTCCTGGTCTGTGTTCGCCAACAGTTTGAATTGCGAAGCAGCCAATTAAGTAGAACAGGTCCCAAGATGGAATGCAGCAGCAGCTTTTGGCTGGCCATCCAACAAAGACGGTCACTGCATCGCGTGCATTCAGATGTGCTTCTGCGGCCGTCTGGAACGCTCTTCCTTCCGATATTAGGAAGCCACCAGAGCTATGCGTTTTTAAATCAAGATTGAAAACTAATTTCTTTAAAACTGCTTTTCGTGTTTAGTTTGTTGTCCTTCCCCTGCACCTCCGATGAGCACGGTTGGCCACGTACGGTGCGAGCAAAGTTCAACATACATAAAGGTTAGGGTTTCAAGCAAAACACTTAATAAAAAAATCGTCAAAAATTAAAAGTTATTGTTACACAGAACTTGATACAATTTGTCTATACATACAATATAGATGCAACAGAACGATGTTTGGAGTCACTCCAAAAGGCCTATCTAATCCAACATGAGATGGTATTCCTCCGTGCTCTGTAAAGAGTGCTTCTCCACGTGTTAATCATGCTGCTATTTGCATCGATAAAACATCCCTCTCAACTCGGGCCAAGCCGAGTACCGTAACTAAAAACACATCAAACGTGATGGATGATTTTGCTTATTAGCAGGCACGAGATGAAAATTGTGCCCAATTTTAATCAGATAGCCCTAATTAATTGACATATTTGCCCAGGTGATGATTTCGTTGGCTCCGTTAGGCGGTGGAGAGTTAAAGTTAAACATTTGTAATTATATCTACACCGTCGAATCCAAAATTAACTCATTATGAATCATATATGTAGTGAAAGACTACGTATAAAATTAAGATAACCATCGCTTAATAGAAAAATAATCAAACTTGATTTGAAGCTTTCGTGACGGCAGGAATTACTCTTTGGTTTTTTCGGTAAATTATTATTTAATTTATTTTCTTTCTACGTGACTTTACCGAAAGAACCAAAGAGAAAAATAATCCCAGATAAATTTACAATGCAGTTTACATTAAATAAAGAGATCACATTATTGACGATGGGTTTGAATGTGTAAGTTGCATATTTCTCAAGATTAACGTTTTCTAATCAGTGCATCAAAACCCAAAGCTCATGTTCCCTTGTATCTGCAAGATAATATGACTGGTCAATGTGCAATCCTCGTAATGTGAATGAGTATTTGTGTTGTCTTGCAATGACTTGTGTTTTATTTTTTAGCATTAGCTCAGTGGGCTTTTTCCTGAAGGGTGATATAAATGGTGAGAACCCCTTGATTGTATAACCTGTATCAAATGAACTAAACTAAGTGTAACAGCAAAACACTAAACGGGGAAGTAATGCTGTGCTTCTCCGAACATGATCGGGAAACTCATGTAATTGACCCAAATTTTAAGCTTTCGTGACTGCAAGGATTCATACTCTTAGGTTTTTTTGGTAAAGTCACGTAGGTAAAAAAAAAGTAATAATAAAAATAAAATTATAAATCACGACGTTTCGGAGGCAACACAAGTCTCCATCATCAGGTGGGACCGTTACAGCTAGATTTACTGTATCAAGTGAGGCAAAACATTTCAAGATACAAGTTCTCCTCCCCCCTTAACTTGTATTTAAGAACTTGTATCTTGAAATGTTTTGCCTCACTTGATACAGTAAATATAGCTGTGACGGTCCCACCTGATGACGGAGACTTGTGTTGCCTCCGAAGCGTTGTGATTTATTATTACTTTTATGAATTTTTATTTTATTATTTTTTTTACCTACGTGACTTTACCGAAAAAACCTAAGAGTATAATTGACCCAGCTCAAAAACCTGCAATCATGTGCCATCGCATAATAGACTCTAGATTAATTGCATTAATTAACAGGGAATGGCCACGTTGTTCTGGGCAACTGGGTGCATGCACCATTGTCAATATCACAAATCCTGACTCATTAATTGGCTGCGAAGAACGGGGGGTGGGGGGGGGGTGAGAAAGCTGGAGGAGTGGGGGAACTGGAGGGGTCAGTGCCGTCGCGTGGATGGCATTTGGTCCTGATGCAAGGAATTAAATGGGCCCCCTGTTCAATTTCCCTCTTTGTTGCCCGGGTCCTGGACCCCAATGCAGTTGCACCATCTGCACACTGGAAAGTTACACAAACCCCACTGTTTTTGGGGAGATGGATGAGAATGCAGCAATGATGCTTTTACATGACTAAACGAAACGATATCTTTATTCTATTATACAAGGCCCACTGAGCTACATTGCTCTTTTTCAGAAGCGACCTGACGATGACAGTTGAAAGCTGAACAAAGTGGCTTATCATGTGGAAATTTATAGCAGCCAAATACTCTAAATGTGGAGGGAAAAACCGGAGAACCCGGGAAAAAATCCACGCGACCACGGGGAGAACATACAAACTCCAAATTGACAGGCGTCAGTCGGGATCGAACCCACGACCTTCTGTATTACCAGGTGAGCTAGTTAACATCTCGCCACCATGGTTGTCATGGGGTCAGATCTGTGCCAGGCTGGAGCAGCCTAGTGCCCACTTATTTTCACAAGTTGGTAAGCAATGCCCATGACATCTTGATAGGCCAGTCCCAGGCAACAGGACTGTTCTAAGAAACGGTTACAATGGAACGAGTCAATCAGACCTGTCACGCACGGCGGAAGCACAGATTATGTTGTATTTTCACGCAATTTGAGGATGGCTACTTTTTGACATTCAAGAATCATTTCTTGTTGGTCTATTCCCCCCCCCCCCCCATCTCATTCGTATGGTAACTCATTTGCAAATAATTCGCTTCAATAAGTTATACATTGGATGGTGTCCATTTTAGTTGATGCATCATTACGTACATCGTACGTAGTCATTCCCTTCCCTTTCTCTTCACCTCTCCTCATCCCTGTCTATAATCTCACGCCACCACTTGCCAATCTCACACCAACCATTAGTCACTCACGTTTGCGATCTGCAAATTGTGATTTTTGTGTCAACCATGTTGGTTTATCGACAGGACAAATAAAACTAAAATTTACGCAAAAAAAAAACAATCGCAAACCCTCTTATATTAAAATGTGGTTTAAAAAATAGCATCACGTTTGCATACTTTGCTAATTATCATCTTCTCCCACCGTAGCCTGGATTTCTACCGAGTGTAGAGGCATCCCCCCTGGCTCAGACTCTTGTGGGTCATCAGGGGTAAGTAGGCGAGGGTGCAGATATATCACGACGAGCGAGACAAAACTGTAGTAACGAAAGGCCCCATTATTATTGTGGAAACGAGCCTCAGCCTCATCTTGGTCCAACTTTACCACGATTGTGACTGGTGGTGGCAACGTGGAGTCAAGCGATGACCATGCAAGACGGGCCTGTAGTCATGGGTTAGACCCCAGGCGACGTTGAATAGAGTATAGTGCCCCAACTAAATATCCAGATTGAAGAGGGTCACAGTGCTGGTCAGTATATGTTGGCGTCCTGCGTAAGTAGAGCACTCACCTGCACCCTCTTAGCCAGCTACGGGGCTGGTGCAAGGAGTGGGGGTAAAGAAAGCGTGTCTATAGACACGGGTATAGCGTGGGCCATAGGCTTGGGTGGGTTTCGGCATGCGTTCCAGTATATCAGTCCACCGCACATCTACATTTTAAAACCGCTTTAAAGAAATTAATATGAACGATTTTGAAATAATGGGGTCAATTTCCCAAGAGGGCCTGTTTAACAAATGGCACAGTTACTCGTCCCATCTTGGCACGCCCGTGGGACTTAGCCAGAAAAACACGTCCTACGGTTGATATCGCGTGTGACTGAACGAAGCGCCGTGAAACCAAGAGTCCACCGCAATGCGACGTTTTGACTTTTATCACAACTGCCTCTGCTGCCTGTTATTATTATTCTTATTCTCGTTTGTCATCTTCCACCCCCCCTCCCAAGGGCCTCATCTCGGTGTTGAACTTCGCCGCTCGCTAAGGGCTCCTCTTGGTGGCCACACCGAAACCAAAAGAGTCGTCGTTTTCGGGCCACGCCTGGTACGGGGAGGGCAGCGTGCGCGTCTGCGCTTGTCCGGTCAGGTGGACCTCGGTGTCCACCAGGCGACGGGGTGGGGACAGCCCCTCGCCTCCTTCCGGCTGTCTCGCCTGCTGCTGCTGCTGCTCCTCCATGGCAAAGCTGTCGTAGGCCTCCTTGCACGAGTCCTCGGGCAGCAGCGCACGGCGCTCGGTGAAGGAGGCGGACGGGCGCAGCGCGCACACGTGGCGCAGCAGCAGGAGCATCGGCGCGTAGAGGACATTGGTGAGACCCATGCCCAGGCTGAGCTGCACGAAGCCCATGGTGTGCACGATCTGCCCGGCCACGATGGGGCCCATGGCGAAGGCGAGCGAGTAGGAGATGTCCGCGATGGCGTACACGCTGCCGTACACGGACGTGTGGCGAACGTCGACGAGGAAGGCGAGGAGGGGCAGCAGCGCCGTGTCGACGAGCGCGATGCCGAAGCAGATGCCGCAGAGCGGGGCGATGAGCTCCTCGAAGGTCCGGCACGCGGGCACCAGGCACGAGCTGGAGCCGATGATCACGAGCCCCAGGCCGCCGTAAAACCACTGCAGCTGCGGGTACTTGGCGGCCAGCTTCACCGTGATGTAGACGCCGAGCACGTGAGGGAAGAAGGCGGGCAGCCACGTCATGCCGCGCTGCCACTCGTTGGCGCCCATCGTCTTCTTCATCCACGACGCGATGGTGGGCTCCAGGAACGCCAGCGGGATGTTGGCCATGGTGAGCGCGCCCGCCACCACCACGATGTACGGGTCCATCATGAGGCGGTAGATCGGCGTGCCCTGCGGCAGGTTCTCGCGCGAGCGGCTCGAGAAGGGCTTCGCCACCACCATGAGCAGGAGGCCGTCGAAGAGCGACACGCAGGCGAGCACGATGAAGGGCACCCGCTTGCCCACGAACTCGTAGAGGGTGCCGCCGAAGGGAGGCGCCACGAGGCTGCCGAACGAGATGAAGGCGAGCGCGATGCCCAGCGCGCGGCTGCGCTCCGTCTCCTCCGTGAAGCGGTCCGCGATCATGGCGATGCCCGCCGTGTCGGCGAACGCGGACCCCAGGCCCTGCAGGGAGCGCGCCGCGAACAGCGTCGCGTAGCTGTCGCCGAAGGCGAACACGGCCGTGGAGAGGAAGATGATGGAGAGGCCGATGAGCAGCGGGAGGTCGTAGCCGACGCGGTCGATGAACGTGCCCGTCAGGGGGTTCACCAGCAGCTGCACGATGGCCTTGGAGGCGAAGAGGATGCCGATGCGGATGTCCTCGTCGGCGTCGTCGTCGGCGACGTGCGCGGTGGCGGCCACGGTGGTGGCCAAGGCGGCCGCGGTGGTTGCCGTGCCACCGGTGAAGTTGTAGACACCCCCCTCGCCCCCCTCGCCCTCCTCGGAGTAGGCGGCGACGGCGGTCGTGACCTCGTGGCGGTGCTGGCTCCGATGGGCCCTCTGCTCCTGCGCAAGCGCCGCCCTCTCCGTGTCCCGGTGGATGGCCTCGACGTAGTCGGGGATGATGGGCACGATCACCATGTAGAGCATATTGTCGAGCAGCAGGGCCACGCACACGATGAAGAGCACGAGGCCGCGCTGTCGACGAGGATCCTGCATCCCACCCATGCCCCGGTTGGCCGTGTCCCGGACCCACGTGGCCACCCGCCACGCCATGCCCTTGTCGCTTTAGAGCCCCTTTGGCAAGCTGCCTCGCTCGGTCGACGGCGCCTTCGCTCAAGAGTTACGATTGGAAGCGATGCCACGTCTTTGTACTTCTGTCGAAGTTATGGCGACTCAGTCCCGGTTTGGTGGAAATGTTGCGACCGCTTAAGGGACATCCGATTGCGACGTTTCGGTGTGCAGCCTCCAGAACTGCTAATTGCGCTTGCAGTCCCTAAAGTGTATATTCTGTTTTAAAGGTTACTCTTTTAGAGGCTATTGAAATAAATCACCTGGCAAAAGTGTATTCGCTTTTTCTTTTGATCAAAGAAACATTGTCGAGAATGAAATAAGACTGTGCACAAGTTGATTTTGACGTAAGGCGGACATGGAGTTTGCGGAAATACTTTGCGCGCGCGCGTGTCTGTGTGCGGGTTTTTTTTGTTTCCAGCCAGCCGACTTTATTTCGCCTTTGGTCTCTCTGTCTCTCGTCTCTCGTCTCGTCCACCCCGCAACGTGGAAGGGTGGGTGAGGGTGAGTGGGTGTCCCGCGAGGGCGGTGGGTATAGTCTCGCGACTGAAAAGGGGGAAGAGAGAAGAGAGGGGAGAGGAGGAGGAGGAAGAAGAGACAAGAGAGACCTTATTTGTCTGTCTACATTTTGCTCTCCCGCACAATCATAAACACACCATGACAATATTTAGCATTTACTTTATTTGGGAATTTTTTGCTCGTTAAAAAAATCACCAATGATAATCCAATTCGGATAACTTGGCCATGAACGAAATTTCCATTCAGAACTCTCACAGTGAGCGTTGGAGTTATCACATTATGTCAGGGGATGGCCCCAGAAAATGACATTACAGAACTACTTCTGAAGCCACTTCAGTGGGCCTCCAATCCAAATCTGGACGGTGTTCCTTTTATGCGTTGTAAAGAGTGACATTTCACCAAAAATTTGGATCCTCAGAATAAGCCACATTTTGTAATTAAAGCAAATGTAGGATGGTGGAATATTTATGCAGTCATTGGTGACCAGGCTGAGATAATTAATTCATTATATATGAGGACGCAATTTAATCACAGATGTGCCGAAACAAGCATTCTAATTTGATCATATCAGCCGTGTTGGCTCGCTCTGATGTGGGCATCAGCCTCAACTCATCTGGCCGCCTATACAGTGTTTAATTCGAATGTTAAGTCGGCTGGAAGAAAACTAACTTTCCTATCAACGTTATGTGCCATTTTATTGACGTGTCGATACAAAATAATGCTTCCTAAAAGCAGCTATTATCGTATTATATGAAGGTATTCATCGAAAAACTTGTAATTTCTGACAACGTTATACAAACATCAGGTGAACATGATATAAGGGAACTTACCTGCCATTGAGTCCGCAGAATTAATTTTGAGTCTTCATTCTATTTTACTTTTTCACCACAAGCACGAGAGGATAATCCTGATGCGTGGTGCAGATGAATGATCATAAACATCTATCGTCTGTAACATATACTACATAATTCACGAGTGAAAGTATCTCCCCGAATAATAAGATGTTTCGATTTAAAGCTTTCGTGACTGCAGGGATTCATCTTCTTGGTTCTTTCGGTAAAGTCACGTAGAATGGAAATAATAAAATAATAAAAATAAAACCTAATAAAATAATTCTCACGACGTTTCGGCCACAACGTAAGCAGCCGTTCTCAGGTGAATTGCAGGTCTGTCGGGGAGACTTCACCGAAAGAACCAAGAAAATAATGAGATGTTGCTCATCTCTGTTGGTGGCGGATGCAAACACGATAATAAATTCAGCCTTGCTGACCCGCCCATGATGGACATTGTGAAAAGAGCTTCATAGCTCATCGGATTCCTACTGCATTCTAAATAAAGATTCATATTCTGTATTTTAAATTCGAGATGCCAGAACCAAAAGTAAATGGAGACCATAATGAGTAAGGTGCCGAGGAAGAACAAAAGACAACACGTTGGCGAAGCACAGCAAGTATTTAGCGGTTATCGCAGTGTAAGCACATTTGCGCCACTGAAAGTCAACATATTTGGGAGCAATTGGAAAAGGTATAATTGGTAAACACTTATCCAAAGTCTAAAGCGAGTCTCAATTTAAAGTAAGAAGTCCAGCTCTCGAATACTGGTTCCATTGTCACAACCTTTGGCACTTTGTCGCAAATCATATACGTACACTGGATATTTACATCAGAGGCCAGAAAGAACAAAAAATTACATTCACTTATTGTAGATTTGACGTCCTTAGATGCAAATCTTAAATGATTTTTTTAATCAAATTTACATTTTACGCAACTTAAAAAATGACAGATATATACCAACAAACATCATGTAGGGTGATTATCATACTGTCAAATACATAACTTAATGTTGCTCCATGAGGCTTGGGTCAAAGCCAATGAGCCCAGATAACTGGGCAAGTGTTCTCTCAGATGAATTCTGTGTCGTTACCACTTTCTGCAAATTTCACAAAGTCTCAAGTCCATAAGAGCTCTTTGTAAACTGCACCTACAACCAACGGTCTGTCCAATTGAGTGCACACTGTCATTTATAATCCCCTTGGACCCATGCAATTAAATCTCAACATCAATTCCTGGCTGTGGAACACTGACATACAACGTTAAAACAAGAAAACAAGAGGAATGACTGAGAAAGGTTTTCCCTTTTTTCTGGCAACAAAACAGGTGTTGAGATGTTAAAACATCAAACTGAAACCTTTTACAAGGAGTCATGTCTGCATTAACCACAATACTTGTGGTCAGAATGCAAAAAAAAAATACTCTGATAATATATGCATTGTCTTTGAAACTGATTGGTCCACACCAGAGACAGCTTTCTTTTGAGCCTAGTCCCAAACGGTGTTATACCAGAGGACGCCAAAAGGCGAACAGCACAAAGACAATGCATTATCAGAGTAATGATGGCTCGGGGTGAGCAACTTCATCATGGGACCTCCTTTGCCAGTACCACAATATGATAATAGGTTTCCCCCTTTTTTCAGTTTGGTGTTGTAACATCTCAACACCTATATTCTTGGTTCTTTCGGTAATACAAATAAAACAATTAAATTCTCACGACGTTTCGTAACGTCGTCAGAATGTAATTGTTGTATTTTATTATTTTATTATTTTTCTTCTACGTGACTTTACCGAAAGAACCAAGAATATGAATCCCTGCAGTCACGAAAGCCTTAAATCGAAATCCCAACACCTGTTTTGTTACCAAAAAAAAGGGGAAAACCTAATCTCATATTGTGGTACTGGCAAAGGAGGTTCCATGATGAATGAGAATGACTTTTAAAAAATAGTTGTACTGACATGTATATTTCACAATTTTTCCCCATATCCAAACAAGCACTGGGCGGCGATAATCTATATTGACAGATACGAGACAATGATGAGAACATGTATTGCTATCGCGCCTTGATATGTGCCGCATGGGAGGCGTAGGATTAATAGTAAATCATTTATGATGATCCTACTGTAGGACTGGTAACCAGATTGAACAACCACCATTCATTTTGACCGGAATTAAGTTAAGATCTGAGCTGCCCCCTGCATCGGGTTCAAGCTTGCATCTAGAATTTTCACCAGTGACTCAAGGCTGTCTATCGAAGATGAGCACTATGCATGCTTATTTAGGAACCGCTTTGACTTCAAAAAGTTATTTGGGGCGAGGCCGAGACAATCAAACGTATTACAACATACGAAAAGCTGACTTAACCTTGGGTAACAGCCTAGATTTCCAACCCAGGATCTCAATGGCTTAGCACAGTTCTAAGCTACACAATTGATTTTGAGCAATTCTTCACGTACATATGTATGGTGATGCATTGACGATGCTGATGATGATGACGATGATGACGACAGTTAGGCAGTGGGCCTGTTATATGATATCTTGCATCTCTGCCAGCATCAGTGACAGACCCCCCCCCCCC
>CM025617.2:10227419-10241594 GCA_014621495.2 Entosphenus tridentatus
CATTCAGACGCTGTCTCCCCGACAGACCTGGTCTTCACCTGATGACGTCTGCTTGCGTTGTGGTCGAAACGTCGTGAGAATTATTTTATTATGTTTTATTTTATTATTTTTATTGTTTCCATTCTACGTGACTTTACCGAAAGAACCAAGAAGATTTACAATGTAATCATGGTTCAAAAGCTACTATTATCCACTGTAATTCAAATCACTTCTCATTACCATGATATCTAGGCTGATTCTGACGCCCAAAACAATGGGGCTTGAATAATGTATTAAAAGATATTTTTTATGGATTAACGTGGCATCCAGGTGCATTGGTTAACCATGTTCTATACAAAATATACGTGTACACGTGTTGTCTTTAGAATTGCTCGTACACGTACAAGCCATTACTTTATACGCAAAGTGTCAATTAGCAAGTGAACAGTGTGTATTAGTGTTGTTAAATACTTACGTATTTATTTTTGGAGCCTTTCCGGCTTACCCAGAATTCCCGCTTAATTAAGTCCAGCTTGGAGAGGTTAGACTGTGTTTATGAGGCCATGGGGTTACATATTTTTCTGGGTCCCCTGCCTAGTGACTATGGCGCCCCACGTGAGAGTCGGGATAGGGTCCCTGACTCGCAGGGCCCTCCCGAGCAGGGGCCATCTGCTGTAGCCACTTATCCAAAAGGTGGAAATTCCACATTAAAAATTGCAATGGCGAGTCTCTCTAAAATAAGACGCGGACCATTGATGTCCCAGAGAGCGCGTACTCATCGTATCAACCGCCGAAGGAATACTAAGCGAATAAAACTCCCAACGCGGGATTTGAACCGAATCAAGAACTCCGATGAAAGTTCCAACTCAGATGGATTTAAATACAGGCAAATTTGAATAGAGACAACAATAACATAATACCTTCTCCTTAAGAATGGAAAATGTTTACTTCCCAGATGTAATTCAGCTATTTCGTTCTACACCAGGGAATATCTCTTGTATTAATGAAAGCACTAAACAAGAGAAGATGTTCGTTTAGACTTTTCTCTCCAAAGCAATATATGCACATTGAGTTTGGCATTCATTTGGGAAAGTTAGCGCGTAACAGCGAGATTTTAAAGGTTACTAATAGGTTACGAAATTTTAAAGATTGTGAAATAAAATATTGTCCTTATATGGATTTGTGTTTACAAGGCACTATTTTGTGATTGTGTTACAAAAATGCGATCGAGTCTATTGATATGAATATTCCAAAGGTAGCTGAGTCGCCTGGTCTATGTGCTCAACATCGAGCAAAATTTTAAAATATCATTATGTTCCAGCATAACATTTCTAGTAATGTTTAAAAAAAGAAAATTGTATCCATTCTCAAACGAGCGATGGGGGCGCTGCTCCGTTGTTGGCCAGAGCCAAAGGTGCAAATTCCACATTCCAGGGACGGGGACCTTGGGCTGATGCGAGCCTTGGCATTTTTTCCGATTGTGAGTCGAGGGCCTTTAATATAAACATGCATTCAGATTATCTAGATAATTATGCCGATATACATTTCTACATGGTATGCCACTTCGTTGAACTGTCAATTGTGGCCAGGTCGCTTCTGAAAAAGAAGCTAATAGCTCATTGGGCTTTACCTGGTAAGATAACAAAAAATGCATAGTTTCGTTTTACATGTATATATTTGTTTAACAATTTTTTAAAGTGATTTGTTTACCTTTCCTATACTTCGCACTCCTATCGCGTTTTTGTATTGTTTGTTGTAACGTTCTGAAAAAGAGCTTCACAGCTCATCGGATATCTATAAAAAAAGAAATCAGATTCTGACTAACACAGCGCATTGAGACTCACGTGCTAAAGCGCATTGAGACTCACGCGCTACCCAGCAGTGAAAAACAAGAGCACGTCTTCCCGTGTAACGACACCCACCCAGGTCTCCTTTGCAATAGATAATGAATACTAATGGGGTCTCACATGGTTAAATTAAACAGATGCTGGGCGGTTGAATGGTGCAATAATGACGGCACTAAGTTTGATAGTGGTCCTACTTTATATAAAATCACCTCGGCCATAGCAATACAGACTTGGTTCAGGGCTTCCAGTAGCGATACGCATCTTCCCATGCACATTTGAGCAGAGCATCACGTTGTTGTTTTGGAATGCATTGTTATGTAATTCTGAAATTTACGATGTTAATCTCAATATACTTGCACGCGAATGCTAAAATATATACGTTACATGTATTTAATCTCACAGCTCTCTTTGTTAATCCACTGCTGGATGAAGACCTCCCCTCCACTGGCAAGTGTGGATTGGTGGTGTGTGGGTAACAGGACCAGTTCAGATATCACTGGTCATTGGCATTAGATTTTGCCTGGAATCAAACTCAGTTCTCCCGGTTTGAAGGGCAATGCACTAACCGGGCAGCGGTCCCAAACCTCTTTGGCACCAGGGACCGGTTTCGTGGAAGAAAATTTTTTCACGGACCGGGTTGGGGGGAGGGGTCATCATTGGGTCTTTCCCTCTTTTCAAAGAAGCTCTCCAGCGACGTTTGTTTTTAACTTATTGTGGCTCGGGGTTAGAGCTTGTGGGCTTACCAACACTGTGACCGAGACAAGTGCGCGGTGCGGGAAAGAGTAAATCAAATAATTGGCGGGCCACGCGCGGACTCACCGCTCACACCTCCTGCTGCTGTGCGGCCCGGTTCCTAACAGGCCACGGACCTGCACTAACGGATGTGCCACCACTCCATCCCGATAACATCATTTTTTTAAAATATAATTTTACAGCCCTTTGTGAATTCACTTTCGGTCACGGGAGATGTTTGGCTATACCTACCAAGCTGACCAATGTGGACCGGTGACGTGGGAGGTGAAACAAAATACTCGTCCAGGTATTTTTTTGCCACTAAATGCCAAGTGTCAAAACGCCTGCCCAGTAACATTCAATAACAACCCATACAAACCTGACACTTCACATTTTTGTAAATTTCGTCTGCGTGATGCAGCATACTGACTTTCGGCGACTGCAACTTGCTGTCTTGTATAATATTCTGTAATCACACATGTGAGTTATCGTTACCAACTGTTACAAGCCCTTCCCCTGTCCTTAGCCGCACACCACAAGTCAGTAATCAGTTTGTGGCAATCAGAACTCTGCAGGTGGTAGATGGAACAGGATTCACAGCTGCAAGGGTAATTGCAGGAACCGGAGGAAAACTCTTGGTCAGTGCGGCTGCATGTGATGCCTCGTGTCCCGCAAGCCACACGGTCCAGCCAACCTGTCTCCTTTCCTGTACATTTAATTAAATGCTTCTCTGCGGCATAATTTCATTAAAAAAACATCGCCAGTGTGTAAGGTTACGTAGAATATCGCAACTCTACGTCGCTTCCAATGTTTTGGCTCACAGCTATTACATGATCGACACCTGACTGTCAAAGTTTGCTCACACAGCATCGTATCGTCTGGATTTGGGTCTTCACGTTGGCTGCTGACTCCTGGGCTGCCTCGATAGCCTGTATCGGTAACCTGTTCTACCAATTACAACCATCTCCCAGCTGCGTCTCCACAGCATCATCTTCATGTTCTATTATGAACCTCCAACATACGAATCCTCACCCACCATGACATTGCTGGCATCCTCAAAGGCTAAAGGTTTCTTTTTTTTTCGTGATTTGTCCAAGTCCAGCTCTCCGACTGTTGCTTCTAATCCCACACTTCAAAGACCCACCCCTTAACGCTACAGTTGACATTTACCTGTTCAAATTGTTTTATGTAGTCAACCAACAACCCACTCTGCTTATGCAATGTCTCTCAACCTCCTCCTCGCACCTCCTATTAGCGCGGTTGGCTATGTACGGTGCGAAAGAAGTTCAACGTACATACATCCTTCCTCAATTAACCAAGTAGGTACTCCCTCTGCTGTCGCCTGTGATGAGGGCGCAGAGCCTCACAATCCTAACGACTGGCGTGAGCTGTGTTTTGAAATCCTTTATTATATTATTTTCACTTGCTTGCTTACGACCGTGCAAATCTTTCGGTCGTTTTTTAACCCACTTCCCGTGATCCAATCGAGCTGACATTTTCCACACAAACTCGTTGTGCGTGACAATTAATGTTCGTGAAAATTTATTTTCAAAAATTTTACACTTTTTAGGACAAAAATATTATATTTCATTACCAATTGCTTAATGCTGCCATGCAATCATCTGACCCATAGGTGGCAGCCATCTCAAGCCAGAGGACGAGAGGACTAGCCGCCACGCATATAAAGGATTTATAGTGAAAAACTTTGTTTGTACGGGTTAATTTTTTAAAGCTCATCTGGGCACCACTTCAGTTGAGGCTTCCAGCTGTACAACAGAGGCAATTGTGAACGCACGGAGCACTTTGCAGCGCTTACGGGAGCACAACGAACGAGAGGCAACGCATTATCTACGCGTTGGAAATAGCATCTCTCCTTTAGCCTCATTGAGCCGTCAGAGGGCGATTTACACTGTTTTATTTAAAACCACAACACCCTCAAAGTAACCGCACTGCTCACCGCTCGTCGTCTGTTTACATGCGAGTTACAATCGTCACCCTATATCTGTTTAATTTCCCTGCACATGAATTGTAATTTCATTCTGATTCGTCAAAACATGGTCTGCCCGAGACGATTTTTTTGCAGGGATTTTTTTTGGGATCAAATAACGTCCATTTGTGTATTGTGCAATATTGAACATTTTTCGTGGATTAATGTTAAGCACTCTGGACTTGCAATCTAGATGTCACCGGTTAAAAATCCCAGGATGGAAGTTGAAACAACGTGAACGTTTTTCTAAATCCGTCCCACCTCTGTCCACCCAGCAGCTACAAGTGGACTGCACCACAGTTGATTGATAAGTCGTGTGTGGTGGGGTAAGACATCTGACCAGCATAGAAGGCAAACATATCTTCTCTAGAGCTTCCTCTCTCGTGGAGTGGGGGGACATTTCACCACCGGTTGCCAACAAAGGTCCCCTATCTGCCATCTATCATTAGTCAAAAATGAGTGTTCCTCTTTCTAAACGAAATAATGTTTCGGGAGTGTGGCTGTGAGGTTCAGGCCGGCATTGGTTGTCATAGGCGTACCTGTCTAGTAGAATAATTCTCTGTGCTCTCGGAATCTTAACATGAGACTATTAAATTCCCGTTCTCAACTGTGTTAGGGATTAGTGTATCACCTTGTGTCAGAGAACAACTACCGGAAGATGACATCACAACAATTTTCTGCGGTTTCTTTATCCCCACTGAGTGATAAACCTGCATATGCCATTCAACGAGTAATTGCGAAACGGTAAAATGCTTTACTTTTTTTCTAGTTTTCATTCTGTGTTTAAAGCCACATTAAGCTAAAAACGAAACCTTAAATTACGTGGGGCATTTTTTTCAAGTGCACATTGTCGACCACGATGAGTCCATGGGCGCAAAACAGTCGAAAACTTGAATGAATCATGGGTGCCAATAGGGGTTTTCCCCTTTTTTCTGGCAACAAAACTGACACCTTTTACAAGGAATCATGTCTACATTAACCGCAATACTTGCAGTCAAATGCAAACAAAAAAACAATACTCTGGTAATGTATGCATTGTCTTTGAAACTGATTGGTCCACACCAGAGACAGCTTTCTTTGGAGCCTCGTCTCATATGGTGTTCGACCAGATGACGCCAAAAAGACAATGCATAAATTACCAGAGTATTGTGTTTTTGTTTGCATTTGACTGCAAGTATTGCGGTTAATGTAGACATGATTCCTTGTAAAAGGTGTCAGTTTTGTTGCCAGAAAAAAGGGGAAAAACCCTATTGGTATATTTTGGTACTGGCAAAGGAGGTCCCATGATGGATCATGGGTGATTGCCCAGGATTTAAACCCGTGTCAGTGGTTCTGGGCTCAGTGCTCTGACATCGACGTAGCATTTGTTCCCCTCAGCCAGCTGTCCACTTCACAGGAGAGGCATTAATTAAAGGACACATCGTCCCACATCCACGCCTTCCACGCGTGTTCTCGCTTGCGACTGGTAAGTGACCGCCTCGCCACTCACTCGTGGGTCACGGCGCAGGGACGCACGAACGCCGTGGGGCCGGGAGTCTCATGATTAGAAGCAGCATGGGGCAATCGATTCACGTCACCCTAAATGTCGTGCAGGCAATGCGAGATGCGTGCGGCTGAGCATTGAGCTTTGGCCACATGCGCGTGCCCGCGCGAGCACGGTGCGACTGGCACAGCGATTGCATTTACAGACTCAATGTGGTTGTACGGCACAAGTGCATGAACATTTATTAATATTAACAGAGGTGTGTGTGTGTGTGACTACCAAATGCATTACAAGTGAACTCAAGCTGCCTTGTTCAGTATACATCCTGTTACATACTATTTAAATATATAACTGACATAAAACTGTAACTGTTATATACTATATAACTATTATATTACTATTATATTATTGGTTCTTTCGGTAAAGTCACGTAGAAGGGAAATAATAAAATAATAAAAATATAAACCAATAAAATTATTTCAGACCGCATTCCATTCTCTTCTCCCCCCTCCTCTTTTCCGAACATAGATGGACTCGTCCATCTGATCAACTGCCAAATCGCTGTCCGTGGTGCTGACGTTAAGAAAAAAACGCCACTTTTTCAAATTTTCTTGCTGTGGATTTCACACCTGATGACGATTGCTTGTGTTGCAGTTGAAACGTCGTGAGAATGTTATTGTTTAAATTTAATTTTTTTAATTATTTCACTTCTACGTGACTTTACCGAAAGAACCAAGAATATGAATCCCTGCAGTCACGAAAGCTTTAAATCAAAATGTTATATTACTGTTCAACCCAAGCGATTAATGCTTTTATATTTCCATTACCTTTGTACCATTTTGCCTTTTGGCGTTTTCTGGTTTAACACTGGTGAGACAAGGCCTCAATCAGAATATCAGAATACTTATTTTACTGGAGGAATCCAATGCGCTCTAAAGCTATCTTTAAACAGATGTCTCTGGTGTAGGTCAATCAGTTTCAAAGACAATGCAATGCGTTATCAGAGCATATTCTTTGGTCTTTCGGTAAAGTCACGTAGATGGTAGCTCTCAGCCAGTGTTGAAAATGCCACATTCTTATTACTTGGTCATTCCCACTATAGTACAGTCAATGTTGATCGCCCATAAACTGTTTACACTTTTACGATTTTAATTCTCAGCTCTGCGATTGTTGAGTGCTCTGTCACAGCAATACCTGCTCAGATTCCAGTGTAATAATGGGCGCAAAGCTAGTTTATTTACAGCAATTCAAATTGGGCAGGAACAGTATCTAATTAAAATAAAACACATGAAACAACAAATTAAGGAAACTACTATTTATAAAGAAATCACTATACTAAATATTTGAACGACATGTAATCTAATGCTGTCGATTAATTTGTACAAAAAAATTAAACTATGAACAATTTGTATTTTACCAAGTAAGACCCACTGAGCTCTATAGCTCTTCTTCAGAAGCGACATGGCTACAAATGAAAGTTCAACGAAGTGGCTTATCACGTGGAAATTTATAGCAGCCAAATAGTCTAAGCTCACGACACACACTCTGGCTAGACAGCTTAATCCAACAATAACAAAACCCTCCAGGCACTGTGGCTCCCATTCTCCATCATAATTTGACTTTATCAAATAATGTTAGACCAAATTATCCGTGCTTAAATTATTCACATGGCTGGACACAAGCGATGACCCAATGCTGATTGGCATTCCTGGTATGCATCATTGCTTGGGCGCCACGGTGGTGAGATGTTAACTATCTTGCATGGTATACGGGAGGTCCGTGGGTTCGATCCCGACCGTGATGCCTGCTGTATATTTGAAGTTTGCATGTCTCTCTCCGCGTGTAAGTATGGATTTTTCTCCGGGTCCTCCGGTGTTTCCATCCACATTTAGAATCAACATGCATTTCGAGTATTTGTCTGCTCTAAATATCCACATGGTCATAAGTCACTCAGTTGCGCTATATAGCTCAGTGGCCTTACCTGGTAAATAAAAAAATGTTTTTTTTTGGTTTGTGCAAAAATAGAACGAGCATCTAGTTTTGGTGACCCAGGTCACTCTTGAAAATTTCGACTCATCCTCGATATTTCTCGAATTCTCACCTGGTTAAAAAAAGAAACTTGAATTTGGTAGCGTTTGAACAGTTTTGGTTGTACGAATGATCCAGCTGGGTGGCGCTCTTGTTAGATCGCACGACTCACCGTGGGAAAAGTCGTGAATTAATTTCCCAGGTCTGGAGTCGCCAATCCATCATTCCTCTAGAGTCGATTAAAGTCGTCTAAACTTGTGAGAGGTGGTACTCACTGACTCCTGCCATGGAAATGTGGATTTTTTTCCCAACTAGCTGCCAATGGAGATGAGCGTCGCTCCAGGGGTTCCCTTGGAGCATAGAGCACGTTCAGCTTTTTTAATAAAGCAAAACGAAACAATCGAGTTTGCGAGTTGTGAAAACCACTAAATAGTGCAGTTCTCGTTTTGCCCTTGGGAGTTGAGCAATGAACGCTCTGTACAGGGCCGATGGAGCGATGATATCAGCTCATGTGCACAAATGCCAGACGGTTTGTTCTATTGCAAGACACCGAGAGATGATGACAACGGCCTGGGGAGGCTTTCGTCCAGCAGTGGATTGATCACAGTTGATGGTTATGTATGTTGAACTTCTTTCGCACAGTATGTAGCCAACCGTGCTAATCGGAGGTGCAGGGGAAGGACAACAAACTAAATACAAAAAGCGGTTTCAATGAAAGGAGTTTTCAATTTAGATTTAAAAGTCATAGCGCCAGTGGCTATCTATGACCAATAACTTACATTTGAAGCAAATGCTTCCCTGAACAATGGTTGTGTGTGTATGTACAATTGTGTCTTATGATGAAGGGAGGCCAGGAATAATAATTACACAGGAGAATGTCTTCCTATTCAAATGAGCATTGGGGCGGTTCTCGTATTCATCGAAGGACATGAGCCAGAAGTAGAAAGGCCACATCACTTTGTCGAGGGCCAGTGTCTCGATCGGGTGGCTACTGTGAACAGGTAATTATCAACCAATTCTCAGTTGCCATTGAATGGGTGGCTGGCGACCTTTGCATGGTCCGAGCCCAGCTATAGATGCCTGGTTATTTCTGTGTAGATTTAAGCGTGCTGCCTGATGTGGAGTGGACATTGTCAAGACACTGATATGCACAAGGTCAAAACCATTGTCTACGTGTGCATGTATGTATGTAGAACCTCTTTCGCATCGTATGTATCCAACTTTGCTAATCGGTATTTGACAACTCCACAGGGAAAGGTCAAGTGAGAGTGTTGCTCTGCCAATATGAGTGGTAGAGTGGTGGAAAATCCACTCATTTTCGTAACAAAACGCGAGCTCGGCTTTGGCACAGCGCAAAACACAGCTCACTCAACCGGGTGTTACAATTCACAGAGGACAAAGGTGGTGAGAGGAGCCCCGCTGCCCCAGCCAAGTGAAGACATCACGTCAGGGCGATGATAAACATTTAAATGGGTGGGGGGGGGGATAACATGCGTCGAATGGGCATTTATACTATCCCTCCACCATTCCATAGTCCTATCCCGCTTCATCAGAGAAGAGTTCCACCCCTCTGTTTTTCAGTCCCTGTCTGCCGGCCCTCCTATCCGGCCAACTCACTTCAGGGTCTGACGACAGAGGACCATCTCGCCTCAAACTCCTTCTTGAGCTTATGACTTAAATGCTCCATGCCTGCATGTGCTAGGAGTGTACTATACTAGTTTCCATGAGGAGGGCTCATGATCCAGCTCACCAAAATAATATTTTTGGCTATAATGTTGAAGGTCTGGTGCAGAGCATGTTGATGTCTCGTTTCCGTACCAGGTCTCAAATCCCACAGGGTCACTTCTACCGATGGGGAGAGGTTTGTGCCTTCACAAATAATTGAAAACAAAGTTTTCAATGATTTGTGGTAAAGTTTCGCGAGATCTGGACAAGGCCAGAAGGCGTGGGGATATGTTTTTTACCATACCCGGAGGCCATCTTGGCCAGTCTGGTGAGGCCTCCATAAATGTATCTCGTTTCTCATTCGTTGAGCATACTCCATGTATGACTTTAAACTGGATGAGTCAAAGTGGGAGAGCTCTGGGGTCGACTCTTGAGGCTCGCCAGATCTGTGGTCAAGTCTGCGGTATTATCTCATGGGGCATAAACGTGTCCCACAGTTTATTGGTCGCTGGTCTTAGGCCTTGGACAGCCTCTAATTAACCATTGGTGTCTCCAACCAATTGGGTGGACCAACATTTCCAAAATTTTTTTAGGGGATTTCGTTATGGCATCTATGATCTGGAAATATAAAAATATTGGGAGGAAGATTATAAGCGGCTCGCATCCCATGAAAGGGCAGCAACCTCCTATCTGCAAATAAAATATCATCAACCCTTTCCAGGCCAGACTGTCTCCAACTATTCCATCTTATGACCTTTAGTCACAAGTTGCCCCATAACGTCGACCCTCTTTGTACGTTAACATTTTTAGTGGAGTCTTTATTTTTGACTAGCCCCATCTGGGCTTTGCCTATGATCGTCAGAAGAGTCTGCTCTAGTCTTCCCGCCAGGATTTTCGCCAGAATTTTCTAATCCAAGTTTAAGAGGGAGATTGACCTATAACTACCCAAGGCATCTTCCAGGGAACTTGGCTTATGAAGGACCAATATTCTGGTGTAATTTGTGGACTATAGCACTTCGTCCAGAGTGATCTTTAACTGCGGCGAGATGAGGTCTCCCATCTTAATGTAGAGCTTGATTGTTAGTTCATCAGGGCTGGCTGCCTTCCCTGTTGGGGACATGCCCATGGCCTCCTGGGGTTCCTTAGGAGAGATGGACCAACACGGTTCCCCACTTAGCTCTGGGCTTAATTTAGGGAGGGATATTTTGTCTAAAAAAAGATGTCTCTAGTTTTGGTTAATGGTGGGAGTCCTTTTCTTTGCGAATGGATGCAATATAAGAACAGTGCCCTCCTGGCTTTGACCATTCGTGCCAATATTCTGGCAGTGGCTCGGGGAGGGGGTTGTGGATGGGTAGCCTGGCTCTCCTGTACAGTCGGCTTGCTTCGTTTGTTTATCAGTTCATTAAGTTCTAATTGTATCCCGCCTATTTATTTGAGGGTCTCTGAACCTTTCCTGCCGCTTGGCGGGATCTCCTCCCAATTGTTGCTGCATTTCCTGGATTTTCGTCAAATCTCCGGGCCCCCTTCTCTATCAGTGACCCCCCTAATGCACGCTTTAAGGGCATCCCACATTAGCTGGAGGAGGGAGAGGAGGGGTGTCGATGAGGAGTTAATACTAATGAATACCATAGTTTAGTTTTTAAGCTCAATGATTAATTAGTTGGTCCTCGTCTAGGAGCCGCCAGTCTAGGGACCAGAAGTTATTCATTACCTTGTGGGGGGTCCAGGACAAGTTGCGTTGGTCAACAAGCTGCATGTCTAGAATGTTCGCCTTGGTGAGGTTGTGAGAATTAAGGTCTGGAAATTAGAAATTCGTCGATTCTGGTGAGTGCCTTTGTGCGCTTAGAAATGATGTAAATGTGCGTGAAGTCTTTTGCAGCGGGGTATAGGGTCCTGCAGGGGTCTGTCAGCTGGTGTTGGGAGATAATTTCAGCCAGCAGGAGTGTTTGGGCAGCGTTTTGATCTGACATGGTCGTACGCGATTTTTCTAGCGTGGGATCCTGACGAGATGCGAGTCGCCTCCCACAATGATTTCCCCTGCAATTTTCCCGATCGGAGCCGCAATTGTGGAAAAGTGCTTTTGAGTTAATCGGAGGGGGGGGGGGGTGTACACATTAAGTAGGGTAATTTTTTGCCATGAAGCTTTCCTACATACCTCTTCTGGGAGTCTGGTGTCAATGTATGGGGAGTAACTTTAATATTTGTATTCATTTATTAGGATAGCCACACCGTTACTGCCTGCGGTGTAGGCAGCGTGAAATACCTGGCCCCGATGAGATTTTTAGCCTCCAGCTGGGAGAAATGTGTCTCCGGCAGCAGTGCAATAATATCCGCCCCGATGTTTATTCAAAAAGGAGAGCGGTGCGCGCTGCCTCTTAATATGGCGATTCAAAAGCCGGTTTACGTCGAAGAAAATTACGTTCAACTTTAACCTCCGAGGGAGGGGATTGAAATTCCGCAACTCGCGGTGGGGGGGGGGGACTTTATCCACAGGACAACCGCTGTGTGGCCGATAACTTAAATTGTGAATTTACAAAACGTTACCGCTTGTTCTCCCAGGTTTCCATTGCAAACAATGGCTGATGAATCAAAAATGGGCGTTCACCTGGTTAAACACGTGACATCGATGCGTGCGCAAATCGATAACGGCAAGATAAAAATGTGTGCCTGAAGTGTGAGACACTCTACGTTATTTATATTTATAAATTATATAGGCTGATGCAGATTGTAACGGTCTAGGCATAGTCATATTAAAGTACTACCTTAAAATGGTGCGCTTTGTCGGTCCAGTCGTCTTTGTCGGTGGGCAAGAATAACGACGAAATGGGAGCCAAGCGATTGCGCGCATCAGAGAGGACGGTCGCCGGGGAGATGGAGCCATGAGTCTTACTCATGTACAGGTGCAAGGTGGATTATTCCATCGCAGGATCATGAGAGATGGTGGCGGTGGCTTGCTGAGCCTTTCATCGAGCAGTGGACAGATGACGACGATGCTATAATGGTAATGACAAGTCATTGTTGCAGGCCATGTGTCTGTTTCGTTACTTTTTAGAGCAATGAGTCAAAACCCTAAAGTGTGAAAACTGCTAACTAAACTTTATTTTACCAGGTAAGGCCCACTGAGCTATGTAGCTCTTTTTCATAAGCGACCTGGCCACAAATGATAGTTAAACAAAGTGGTTTATCATGTGGAAAGCTATAGCAACCAAATACTCTAAACTCATGATTCTAAATGTAGGGGTGGACAGGGTCGGGATCGAACCCACCACCTTCTATCATACCAGGCGAGGTAGTTAACATCTTGCTAACGTGGCGTCCCTGCTCAATGGTTGTTGGTTCTGTACTTATCTTTATCGGTGACCACGAGCCAGTGGTGGAAGTTCCACATTACTCTGGCAGTGTTATTTTTTCTACAGGACAACCACTGTCAATACACACATATGCCTTATAATTATCTACTTTTCGGTAGACTGTTGGGGCTATTGCTGCTAGTGACCAATTAACAGTTACGAAGGCAGTCACGTCACGTAATTTGGTGGCATAATGAGCAGCTTTCCCGACTGCCCTTTGTGTTCCCTTCCCCGACACGCCACACCACATACTCGTGTTTCAGCTGAGTCGACCTAGGTTAGATAACATTTGGCACTTGAATGCTGCAACACCTAACCAACATCCGCACGCGTGATATATTGCATGCCCTGTTGTGTTAGGCCGTTTGCTGCGTATTACATTAGCCAGGCGCCCTAACACGAATGCTGAATCGAGACTATTATATGATTAGCTATGCCGTAACATGTCATTTGCCAGTGCCATTTGGAATTTATTTGTAATTTCGCCAGACACACTGCCAATGTCACGCTTCAGCGAGACGCACGCACATGATCGAAGCACGATTGTAGTTCAGTAGTTCTTGTGTTTTCGCATTTGACCATTTTTACACTAAATAGACCGTGTACCCATCTCGGTTACAGGTTCCCGAGTCGGCGGTGACGAATCCACATTTCTGTGACAGGGCCCAGGAAACCAAGCAGCCGTACCAGCTCCCGTGCGGTTTATTGATCCCAAAGGCAGGATGGTGATCTTGGTGATGGATTCGTGAATATCATATTTATCAGCCCAACAGCGATTCAGTTTATCCAGACAATGAATCAAAATAATGATACGAATGTTAATCCAGTACTTCATGTGAGTTATGTATCGGCGGACGTTATTCTCTCGTCCGTCAAAATCACATTTGATCTGTTTTCACACCTAAATAATAATAATGCCAAATATTTCCCCAAGAAGACGTACTGATTGTTAAGACTATTTTTCAGGAGATTTCTGCACTGGGACAGGTTTGGCCAATGCCACTGATCTCCAATTCTGTACGTATATCTTCTTGGTTCTTTCGGTAAAGTCACGTAGAAGGGAAGTAATAAAATAATAAAAATAATAAAACATAATAAAATATT
>CM025617.2:10253976-10268336 GCA_014621495.2 Entosphenus tridentatus
CTTCGTATCGTACCCCCGCGTGTGTGAAAGGGAGTTAATGTTTAACACTGTTACATTCCCTCATGTTTTTAAATAGAAACATAAAAATTTTAAGCTTTTACGTAAATAATTAAAACATTTAAATTAAAAATTAACTCACAGCGGCCGAAAGCCTACAGCTAGGCCTAATGCCTAGAACTAGGCCTCTAACTCTCCCTTCGTATCGTACCCCCGCGTGTGTGAAAGGGAGTTAATGTTTAACAATGTTACATTCCCTCATGTTTTTAAATAGAAACATTTACATTTTAAGCTTTTACATTAAAATACACTCCCTACCTCCCCGTCGTCGGCGGGTCTCCAGCCTAGAGCCAGGCCTGGGAATCTCTCCCCCGCTAGGGGTGTATTGGGCGGGGCTACGCGGGGCTGGGTGGGGGCTACCGCAGCAGGGGTAGTAACAATCTGCATATCGTGCAGATTCTTACTACTCACTATGTCTGCTCCAAGCTGCACTCACGTAGGTACATACTTTGCAATACTAGTATTTTTTCCACAATGGTTACTACTACTTTATTGTTTCCTATGTTCCACTACGTCTACGTTTCCGTCCACTTATTGGCGCCCATTTTTTGCCATTTCATTTTATTATAGCCATTCATTTGTTCGTTCCTACCAGCCCACCCCACAGGGACCTGTTAAAATATGAATTAATTAATCTGCAAATGCACATGCCCACCCACCCCCGCACTGTGTTGGAGTATATACTAACCACTCCTGATTGTATTTTCATCATCAACTTTCGTTGAAAACCAAAATGACAAGAAGAGACATATTTTTTAGAATTCGGTAAAACACTAAAAATGTCAAGATCCACAATGCATTTGATTACGAGACGGCCCTTTCTCGATAATATTATGAAGCAGTCCTTAAAGAATCGCATGCGGCTCCAGAACCACAGTTTTCTGATCCCTAAATTAGACCACTTGAACAATATCTAATTAGTTTTTTTAATGTCTGCTTCAAATTTCTGAAATGGCCCATTCCCATGTTGACACTCTGAGGGGACCTTTCGGTGTCCAAAATGAAATGTCATCTTCAGTCAAGACACCCCAGAGATCAAGATCATTGGGCTCTATGTATCTACTTTCGTCAGCTGGGATTCGAGCATTCACGTTCACATCTGTATAATTTCTCCCAGTAGACGATGTGGATGACTGTGGTTGCTGTGGTCCCTCTGTTCCAGAGAAATAACCGTCAACTTTCAGTCATTGTTTTAGCTGCTCTTCAGTCACCTGCTTCTTACTTCTTTCTTCTTATTATTCTTCTTCTTTTCTGACATCCACTTCTAAAATTCCTCCTCATTTTAAAAAAGCAACTCTGAAAAGATAAAATAAATACATGTGAGACAAATTATTTGAACTCATTCCTATGTGTTTACAAGTAAAGTAGAAATACAAATTGCAATATAGAGAATACAAAAGATATGAAATATTAGTTTACGAGAACAATTGACAGGAGGATTGTGTCTGGCTTCAGTATTTTCAAACCGCTTTTATTGACACTTAAATACAATTTATAGTTACTTCTGGACAGCTTTATAAACTCAATATGACAAATAATTGTATATCCACACAAGTACAGGCATTCCTCAATTTATGATGCATTCCTAAAGAACGGTTGCGTAAACCCAAAAAACGATTCCCATTATTTAAAAGATAAAGTTAAGGATACATTCTTGATTTGAAGCTTTCGTGACTGCAGGAATCCATACTCTTTGGTTCTTTCGGTAAAGTCGCGTGGGTAAAAATACAATAAAATAAATCCCGACGTTTCGAACGCAACACAAGCGCCCGTCTTCTCGAGAGCAGACATCGTACTGCTCGCAGCAGACATCGCAATGATCGCAGCTGACGCGATTTTCACCTGAAGACGGGCGCTTGTGCTGCGTTCGAAACATCGACGTGTATTTTATTTGATTTCTACCTACGTGACTTTACCGAAAGAACCAAAGAGTAAGGATACATTATCTTAACGTGCGATAATACGTACGTTATATTTTCCTTTTATAATAATGAAAACAATCATTAATAACAATAATACTACTTCTTATTATTATTATAATACTCACTTAAATTCCTATGGGGAGCTTAGCGTGTTGAGATGAGTGAGTATGGAGGACGATACGTGTCAGGTTACCGGATAACTTCTACTGGGCCTGGCGAGGATTCTTGGCGGGGTGATGGAGTTTGTGGCACAGATGAAGATGATGGATGACTTAAATGTTGATTTAAAGCTTTCGTGACTGCAGAGATTCATATTCTTTGTTCTTTCTGAGTTGCCTCTGTGATAGTAGTTACATTGGAGAAACCAAACGACGTGTCTCTGACCGCATCCGTGAGCACAAAGCAGACCTAAAACATGGTAGGACCAACACCTCGGCCGTGGCAGATCACTGTTATAACTCAGTGGGCTCACATGACATTGACTTCTCCAAGACAGAGGTTCTCTGCAAGCCATCTGGCTACTATGAGAGATTCGTTCATGAGGCTATCCACATATACAAACACAGAGACAATTTCAACCGAGAAGATGGATTCTGGCTTAGCAATCATTGGAAGGATTTGATAAACCATTTCGGGTCTTAATTGATTGTGTTCACGCTTACGGTGACTTTCAGACCGCATTCCATTTTCTTGTTTTATATTTGATTATTGCCCTTCTACGTGACTTTACCGAAAGAACCAAGAAGATGATGGATGACGTTCGGAGGCACGGTTTTCAGGAGTTACAGGCGTACGAGGCCTGAAAAAAGAACCAAAGTTGATGCAGCTAAGGGAATGCACAATGTCTACCAAGCGTTCTCCTTTCTCATGCCTTTTCATGATGTACAGCTTCGTTGCCAGAATTATAGCTTGCCTAGCTTTCTTTGCTGGAGTGTGTATGTTGAACATATTTCGCATCATACGTAGCCAACCGTGCTAATCGGAGGTGCGGCGAAGGACAACAAATTAACACGAAAAGCAGTTCTAAAGAAATTAGTTTTCAATATAGATTTAAAAGTGCATATCTCCATTGGCTACCTAATATCGGAAATAAGACAGTTACATTTACTTCAAGGGTGCTTGAATAAAATGGTAAATAACACAATATATTCGGGCACATGTAGCACACGGTAGCTGTTAAACGAACTGGGAAGAAGATACCGGGTGATGCTGACACGTGTGGTCAATAATTCGCAGTAGTTTAGAGTATTCAGTATTTTTGAACCGATTATGTAAAACTTGAAGTTTTATATTTTTTGCATTTAGAGGCCCCTCATAACGTGAGGCGTTAAGCTGCAGCTTACTTAACTTATGCCTAAATCCGACACTGCCCTGAACTCTGCAAAAACGTTGGGAAGACATAACTGCAGACTTGGACTTGACTCATTCCAGCCGTAAAGACTGGAAGCTGCTCCAGAACATCGGGGCCGCAAAAAAAACAATAATGCACAGACCGCCGAAATCCCAGCTAATGCTGTGGTTTCCCACACACTCCTCTCCTGTTCCAAAGCACCAATCGACAATCTCACCAAACAAGCTGTTCGGAAACAACTCCCCATTACCTTGAGTCAACTACCCTGAGCAACAGATCTAACAGGACCATTCATTGGCATTTCACGTGCCTGGATATGATGGCGTGCGTCCCGAGTTCCTAAAGAACCTGGGATCATATGGATAGCAATGGAAAGGTAAAATCCCAAAATAATGGAAGCAAGCCATTGTTATTGTGAAACCCAGAGTGTCACAAGACTTGCCCTCCGACTACTGGCCAATATTCCTCTTGTCCTCCACCTCCAAGCTGATGGAACGTGCCATGCTTGGCAGACTTGGCCACATCATCAACCCCCAATTGCCTCCCGAACAAGGCAGATTTCAAACTGGCCATAGCTCTGTCGAACAGATCATTGTTTTCATATCCTCATAGAAGTTCGTTTCCAGCATCAACATGAAACCAGTAAAGCAATGATTGACCTTTCTGCTGCCAATGGCACTGTTTGGCATCATGACCTGCTGCTGAAGATGGCCGAAATCGTCAGATGCCGTTATATTATTCACCTAATCGATGCATTGCTCAGCAACGATAATTTCAGGGTACACCTCGCTGATAAACATAGCCATACGAGAATGATGAACAGTGGCCTTCATCCAGGTTTGGTTTTAACACCGTCACTGTTTAACATGTGACCTGCCATATACATCGTTTTGCCAGTTCATATATTAAGATGACATAGCCCTTGCTGCACAGGGAACAAACCTCAGCGACATTGTCAATACCCTAACAACTAATCTGTTATTGGAGAAATATTCCCATCACTGGAGAGTCCTATAAAATCCTTCCAAAACCGCCACAAGTCCTTTCCACCTGAACAATCATATGGCAGATGCCGCATTTTACGTATCATTCCGTGGTGGCCCAGTGTGCTGTGGCCCCACACCGAGATACGAAGGTGTTAATATGGGAGTCTTCACCGTGTCAGCATGCCGGGCACGGAAGGAAGCTTCGCGTTCGTGGTAAGCGAGCCGGACCGAGGCTGCGCGCTCTTTCTCATTGCGGGCCCGGCCGGGACTTCGCTCCGGCACTTGCACAGACGTTGCGGACGTCGTCGGTGGTGCAGGGACTCGATCGCGGTGGCTGCCTTCTTCCTCCTGGCTCCAGCCCCTCGCCGCCCCCCTTCGTTTTCCCAATGCAATGTTGTCTCATTACTTTTCAGCCCCCCCCCCAACTTTTTGTCACCCCCCCCCCAACTACGACCAGGCCTATCCCAACCCCTCCTTATCAATCCCTCTTGTTTCACTGCATCAAAAATACACCACTTATAATAACCCCGTTCTTTATTTCAAATTATTAGCATGCTATGTACACTAGTTTAATTGTTGTAAAGCGCCTTCGTAAAGGCGCTATATACATCTCATTCTGGTAAGAAAAGAAGCCTAACCTTCAAGCCCCACATAAAACATATCTGTGAATAGCCCAAATCAAGAATCGCCCTGCTTCAGAAACTTTCGAAATTATTTAGGGTGCCTCAACTGATGTCCTGTGAACTGCCACCCTCTCGCTGTTCTAGTTAGTACCACGGTACTTGGTCTGGAAGCTCATATACAAAACTGTGAGATGTACAATTAAATAACGCAATGGACATCAAAGACAGAAGACGGAAACCGACACCAATCGCTTAGCTCCACTGTTCTGGTGAACATTCTGCCACCAAATATCCGCAGAGGCATGCAATCAAATTCAGGCTGCCAGGATCATAGTGCAATGTGTTCATCACTTGTGCCTCTGCTCCAACCTGGTAATGTCATTTACAGTTCTTTGTCGCTCCACTGCTGGATGAAAGTCCATTCTGTCAGTCATGGGGATTGTTTGACAATACCTCACCATAGGGAGTTGGTGAAGTGGGAGGAGTCCATGACTGGCTCAGAAATCACTCGCCGTGGCCAGGAATTTAACTGAGATTCATAATGCAGCATGCTAACCACGGTGCCACTACTCCTACTACACCGCATGGTAATAGTTACTCTTTAGTTTAACACGTAGGCTTTCGCGACCAATATTATTCATAATCAACGTTTTTGGGTTTAGATCGCGTTATTTATAAATGTGTCGTAACCCTCCACCACCCGACACGGCCAATCAGTAAAAAAGTGTCACGTTGACAAAAGACAAATAGTTCACTGCTTTAGCCCACCGGTGTGTTGAAGCGTGAAACCACAACATTTACAATTTGAGTAGTACGACGTTTCGCTGGTAATTGCATCCAGCATCATTTGGCAATTCGCCAGAAACCTTTCCTGTGTCTGAAAACTATTCCTCACTGTTGGTCCTGCATTGGGATTCTGGGTCAATTCCATGTTTTGCATTTGGAGTACTAACTACACATAATAGGGGCTAATAGTCTAAAATATTCGGATGGGTCAAAACCTACCTTTTGTATTGTACTGCTATTTTCGGCCACCTTGCACCCCCAGCGATTTCGGAGTCTCGCAGCACACGGTGATCTCGGCATGTTCCACCAATCCCGCGCTGAGTTACAGGCGAGCGCCAGCACCCTAAGCCACCTGCTCCCGAGTTGACATTAACGACACCGTTACATCAAGCGCGCACCACTGTGTGCCAATGTCATAGCCCAAAGCCCAATGTTTATAATTACCAGGCCCGGCTGCAGTTCCGGTGCGACGGGGGGGAGTCTGCCAAGCCGTTGTGTGGGCCACCATGACTGTGATATACCGCTAATGAGAGTGAACGTGGGTGGGCCAATGGAACATTTGGTGGCACTGGGCCCACCCAGCAACCCCATATTGCTGGCCCTGATAATAACCCATAGCCAACGACGGTTTGCCGTGGATATGGCGACACTGCGAAATATACAGAGTGCTTCAAAAAAATGTTAACACTTCTGAGAATTTGCAACAATACCACGAGAAATGTGCCTCCGGGCTCTGGAGACCACCTGGAGAAGATTCCAGGCACGTGTTGACAACGATGGCGAACAAGTGGAGATTCTTTGACTTGTTGAAGCTGCACGGTGCTGCAGGACTGCGTGTGTGGTATAAGCGTTGTTGATTGTAAAGTTACAGTGATAAGCAGAACCATGGCATATATACGTACAAACAAGACAATACAAATGTGAAATACATAGTTAAGGTAGCCTGATATCACATAACTGCCCTGTCATTACAATTAATGTTGAAATGTGATATTTCTGCAACACTTAACATAGCCTGTAGACAATTCTAGTGCATCAAAGCCTGCCTTGCAAATATGATAATGAAAATGAAAAGACTCTCCCCCATTAAATGGGAAATTAATTAACTATACTGATTGCCTTAGTACTGCGGCATGGAATGATATTGCATCTGCCCTTCGCTCACAATCTCTAGCAACGTCATCACATTTCCGGTCATATTAATTTACGATTGCCATAAATACCTAAAACTAAACTAGTCTGAATGCGCCCCAATCTCAACAATTGTTAGAAAATAAGTACAGTTGAGCCCGAGTAGATGTATATGGGACTCAGTTTGTGCTGGGATTTGGCCGTGAGATTTCAGTGGAACACTTTATTTTCGACTCTTATATAAGAGTTCTAGGGCTTTGGGGTATTATCTGTGATGCAAGATGAATGATGGTATTCTAGAGCGATTGAATAAGTGCGTAAAATATGGAGGGAGTAAATTATCAGAATGTAAAGTAGGTGTGTCATGTCCAAATAAGGTCACCCTGGGCATGTGCTTGCCCATATGTCGAGATTCTCTATCACTACCAATGATACTCACCTGACGTGGTGGACACCGCGTGAAACGGATAATTAGGAAGTAAACACAAAGCCCTCTGATTGGTACCTAACGGGCCTGAAGGGGGATTGGTTAGGGGCAGGGAAATCGAAGAGATTGGAGGGAGAAATAAAAATGGAAAGAGCGGGAAACGGAAGATGATTGACAGGATGGATGGTTGGAATCCGTTAGGAGAAGTGGAAGGTGATTGGCTGGAGGGAAAGCAGGTGAAGGAACCTTTCAGGAAAGGGTCTTGAACGGATATATAAAGGGGAAACGAGAAAGTTCGGGACACTTGGAGTAAAGAGAATCTTTGAAGACCCATGCCTCATGCTGGAAAAAATACTCATATTGTTATTGAAGACTGCTGTGTCGGGTGTCGCTACACATATGAGAAGTTATGAAACAGGATTCCATACTCAACCCCATGCTAGATAACATGCTCCAACCCACAGTGCTGCTTGGGCTGCTTGTCTGAATGTTTGCTTTGTACCTTCTGCTCCAATTTTTGCCGACGCTCGACATCTTTTACTTTTCAAATTTTCTTCCTTTCTCCTTGCCGTCTTATTCTCTCCTCATCTTACTCATTTTACTTTTATTGATGAATTATCGTCTTCCTTTCTGCTGCCCTTTGCTCTTCTTTAGGTGACCCGGGCCCGCTCGCGCCGGCATGAGCCACGGCTACCCGGCTCAGCCCGTCGCCTCGCCAGCATCGCTCGTGGCCTCTCACTTCCGAGCCTCTGTGCATGTATGTTGAACTTCTTTTGCACCGTATGGTAGCCAACCGTGTTAATTGGAGGTGCAGGGGAAGGAGAATAAACTAAACACAAAAAGCAGGTCTAATCGAGTTTTCAATCTAGATTTAAAAGTGCATGGCTCCAGTGGCTTCCTAATATCAGAAGGAAGAGCATTCCAGACGACCGCAGAAGAGCATCTAAAAGTGCGCGATGCAGTGGCCGTTGTGTGGCCAGCCAGGCCCAAATAGGGAGCTTTTACTGCACCTCCTGCACTGTTCCCAGCCAAGGTTGCTGTGTGCGGGACTTGCTTCACAGCTCCTGCTAAGGAGTGCCTGCGCCCGACACCTGCCGAACATCTCCAGCTAAGGGTGCCTGGGCTGCACCTGCTGAACATGAGTCCAGCTCTGCTACTAGCCATGCAGTTTACAGGCTCACGGGGAGATTCTACCTATTGCAGTCGGCGTACCGGAAGTTCTGCAGCACTGAGCCGGCTCTACTAAAGATCAGTGCTGACCTCTACAAGATCATGGATGACCGGTGCGCTGTAGCGTTCGGTGGACTCAATCTCTCAGCCACCTTCAACACCATCGACCAAGAGGTACTCATCGGGCGGTTATGGTCAAGGTTCCATCTATCTGATACGGCACTGGGGTGGATTCAGTCATACCTACATGGTCGATCACAGTGTGTCAAGTTGGGTCACGGAGAGTCATCGCCTATGCCGTATCTAGTTGGCATATCACAGGGTCCATCCTCGGGCCCTTCCTATTTTCAACATATGTCTTTCCGATCGCCGATGTCATCTCATCACATGACATCAAGTTCCATCAATATGCTGATGATACACAAAACTAAAAGTTATATATGGAGAGCCTCGATAACATCGAAGATTGCACGTGAGCAGAGCTCGTGTGGTTTACATGAAACAAAACGCTGCTTAATCCAGGAAAATCGGAGGCTTCCGCTCGCTTGCACTCGGACTCAGTCGAAAACAAATGTGGGAGGATTAGATGTGGCAGTCGCAGACTCCATGATTAACTTTTCTACTCATCTCGAGAGCCTCGGCACCATACTCAACCAGAATGTCGGTTGATCACCACGTGCAAAATATAGTCAGGTCCTGAAATTTCCATATCAGGGTTTTACGACACAATCGGCCATTGTTGAGTCATGACATAGCCACCACAGTGGCGTGTAGCATAGTATCAAGAACGCTCTTTTTTCTTGCCACTGGGAAAAAAAACATTAGCAAACTGCAGCATGTACAACATTATTTTGCACGTGTAGTGATGGTTACTCCAATATTCGACCAAATCCATCTGGTGCTTGCTGAGCTGCATAGGTTTTGGTTGCTGAACGAATACATTATAAGGTCACGCTCATTACATTAAAAAATGCTTGCCACACATTAACCACAATACCTTGCTGATCTCATCAAGAAGCATAAACCATCACGTAAACTCCGGACATCCTCTCAGCGGATTTTGCCAAACTATCGAACAAAGATGGTAACTGCATCGCGCGCTTTCAGATGCGTTTCTGTGGCCGCCTGGAACGCTCTTCATTCCGATATTAGGAAGCTACTGGAGCTATGCACTTTAAAATCTAAATAGAAAAATCATTAATAACTGATTTTCTGTTTTGATGTTGTCCTTCCCCCGCACCTCCGATTAGCACGGTTGGCTACGTACGGTGCGAAATAAGTTCAACATACATACAGGGCTGCCAATAAAAATTAACGGTGGCTCGTTGTGTTTCGACCATCATTTCTGCATTTCTCCCTGGTTCTTTTTTCCAACGTAGAGAAATCAATTAGTGCATATTGTGAGCTATGACATATGGACGCGACACATGAACACAGACAAAGACAATGGAACTCAAGCTGACAAGTATGCACACTACAAGGAGAGATGGATGTTTGAAAATACACGTAAGAGACAGAAAGAAGAGCACATAGATTAGAGAACAAATGCAAATCATGGGCAGAATATGTACTGCTCAGAAAAAGTAAGTGGGCTTGTGCAGGAGAAATCGCTAGAAGGGATGATAGCCAATAGACAAGGCTAGTGATAGAACGGCATTCAAAGGAGAGAATGTTGTCCATGAGGACACCCACTTCAAAGTTTCTGTGCAAGGGTGAGGATGGGTTGTGGAATCACTGGACACTGAGGATGATGGAAATAACATCCAGCTGTGACCATGGCTGATGTTTTTTAATCTTCAGATCCCCCTTGGAAGTGATACTTGTGCTCTAAGTGAGCTCTTGCCGTGCAAAGCTCCATAGACAGCCTGACACACCGCTAACAATCATTTATGTCTCAATATAAATACAATTCATGCTATTGTGGGTTAATTTATTGTACTCTTTTGCTATGTTATATGCTTATTTTTTGTATTTGTCTCATCTAATTATAACCACTATAGTGATTCTCAACTTATCGTACGTTTAGTCAGGCGAGAAATTTAGGAGAAAATGCAGCTGCTGCTGAAAACGTTGCGGAGGATATCCGCTTGCGGGGGCCTGCTGTGCTGCTCTGCAAGAGATCCAATTCATTCGACGTCTCATGAAATTATACTGATGAGACATTCAGGATAAAATTGGGGGGGTGGGAATAAAAAAATTTGATAAAAATAAAAGTGTCTTGGAGTTTCAACGATAACAAAGCTGCACAACAGCGATCGCGATCTCATTATTCTAAGCAGCGCATTTGCGTCCTAGTTTGGCTCACTGCGCCACAGCTGTTTCCGCTGAACGCGAGGAAAGTCTGGTTTAGTTATGTCAAGTGGTAACGCTCTCAAGTGTGATCCGGTCTCTGCGAGATCCCTTGATGCCGAGTGCGTGGACGTCAGTCACGGGATTTTAATCGATATCCCTTCGCTTAAAGCGTTTCCCCGGACTCGCCTCTAATTGTTATCAGTCAATACAGGTTTATATCATTAAATAAACAATCAATATGTTGCGTGTGTGCATGTGTAGGCAAGTAGCTGCGTGCGCTTTTTATGACACTAAATTTTCTTACATTGATTTTTTTTTTATCAAATTGGAAATTGAAAAATTCCTCAGGACGTAGAGACTTAAGTTGACGTTTGTCATCATAAATTGACATCTTATCGGCATAATAATGTAAAATATGACATTTTCCGTTGTCTATCTTGTAATCCCACATATATAGAATTAGTAAAAAATGTTTTATCTAAATACGAAACCAAAATAGAATACTATTTTAATTCATAACGTGTCTAAATGCAACAGCATCTCAAGTGGAAAACACAAGCTATGGAACGGTGAATGGGAAAGATGAGCAAAGCCGCTCGTAACAAAGATGAGAGGTGAGATTTGTGTAAAATTGCAAGGAATACGTTGGGTGGGAAGTCAATCATAGGCAGAGGAAAAGAGGAGGGTCTTGAGCAAAGGTTTCATCAGGGAGACAATCGGCAATGTGGACTGCTAAGTTCAGTTTCAGTTTAATCTATTAGGATTTACCCTGTGAGCCAGGGAATTTTAGCCACGGGCTCAGCAGAGAACAATGGATGGCCACCCATTGAGAATGTCCTTATTTTACCAAGAAAAGCTTAATTCAGTCTCAAGACTCTTTCATAGGAGAGTTCTGCATTGGGACGTTTGGAAAATGTATTTGTATTGAGGTTGCAAGTGGGAAGAAACCACAGCATAGTAGCGGGAGGAAACACATGGGTATGAGGGCATAGTCCGCAAAACTTAGGAGGGCATAATGGCCGATGGTCAAGAGTGAGAATGGAGAGGATAATCAAAGAAGAGGACATGCCAGAATGGACGTACATCGCGTAGATGAAGCGATGAGGTCGGGAGCAAGATGGACTGTGGCATCGTGAAGCTGAGAGGGATGGCGACAGTGTGACGAGGCATTCATTTAGCAGTAGATAGACCGCGCCCGACGATGATGAATGTTCACAGCGAAAACATCTTCTTCACTATGAGCATCACCACAACCTATCCAAGCACAGAATCCTCATCCCATCATGGGTGCCTTAATTTAGTTCAAAGCCAAAGTGACTCTGAACAAACAAGCATGGGGCAGCGCTTATCTGCTTCTGCGGCAATATGCTAGTGGTGGCAGTTTCACATTCCCATTCCAGAGACCAGTCTCTCCGTAGAAAAAAGACAAACACTTTATTTAGCACAAAGTGGGGTCCTCATATTATAGACCTTTAGAGAAAGGATAAATGTGTGAACATATGAACACCGCACTGGGAGGTTTGGCCAGATTCACGAGAGCACAAAAGAGTTAATGTCGAAGCATTTCCTGTTGAAACGACTGTGGGTCGACGTTCAGTTATGTTGGTAGGGAAATGTTCACATTCCCTATGGTGAGGAAAATCTCTCCATAGGATGATCACCGTTGAATTCCCACAAAATTTTTTTTTAATTTAATCGACTGCTGTTTGGCGATGAGCTCAACCATTGGGAATAAATTATAGAATTAAAAATATATGTTAAGGCCTTATTTACAGAACCCATCAGCCTCATGGCTTTCAAGGTTATCTGTAGCACTGATTCAGTACCAGCCAACTCCGGACCGGTTTCGACACACATCGTCTCATCATCAGATCAGGCTTTCTTGAATCAATGGTTAAGTCCCAAGACATTAAAGGCAAGGACCCATGTAACACATAACTCAAAACAATTCGCGTCGTTTTTAGACAATATGTGGAGGTGAGGAGTTCACATGCTCACCACTACTTGTCCTCCTAACCTTTGGATTTTGAGCTGAGCTCTGGAACCATTGCACCTCGCGACTGGGCCGCAAATAAGCGAGCTGCCTCTGCAGGCCTCGGGGCTGCAAGGCTGCAGCTGCCACCACGTGTTAGCAAATGGTTGATTTCAGTGCAGCAGGGAAAGACACATTTTCGATCCCAGCGTTGGTGATGTTCACAGGGCCACTTACTGTGGAAATTTGACTACTCGACAGGATGCCATAGATTTCCAGACAAGAGTTTGTCTAGCCAATTCAAAAAATGATAGTGTCCCTGAGTCCGATGGGCCTTCTGGACCAATGATTTCCAGCAGCGTTTGTTTAAGCAGCCAAACTGACCGCTGACTCGTCAGCAGTCAAACCTGTGAAACAAATGCTGTTTAGTCGCCGAATGTTACCGCGAGAGCGCTCCGAGGGTCATCACTCGTTTGGCGCCTTTAGCACGCAACTGTAACAATTCTGCGACATTCCAAATGGTGGGTGAATGGTGACACCCTGTGGTAGCACTTGGGCTATGCAGTTGCTGGGTGGTTTGGTGTTCGCCCACTTCTGTGGTGTCTGGGAGACAAGTAGACCCTTGACGAATGAGGTAACAACAGCTCCATCAATCAATCAATTAGCAGCAGACGCCCCGCTGACATAGCCAAGACCCCAGCTGGTGCGCGGTTTCAAACGGAGGCAGCTCGTGCGTCAGGATTTCATTCACAAGGAGCTGTCCAGCTGAGTGGTGCTGGGGAGTAACTCTCGACCAGCAATTGTGCGATGAACATTCAAATCCCATTTGGAGAACAACTCAGAGAATTATTATTCCTCCCAGGCAGAAAAAATAAAACATCACTTTGTGGCCAGTCAACAGTACGTGATATATTTAGGATGGGTGGTTCCTGCCATGGGAACGCAGAATATCCACCACGGGCTTAGAACCATCAACAGGGATGCGATCTGTCCCACTGCTCGTTGAAGCATGGGGACACATTCGCTATCTGATACATGTGCACATGCAGCCGTAACGGGAATTCAGCCGTATACATACATTTCCTCAAGTACTGTGAGTGCACTGACCACGAGAATCTCCAGCTACCTCCTGACGAGGCAGACTGACGACGCCCTTCAGAAGGACAACACTCCTTTAAAAAATGTGCGTCATGAATAATTTTAGTCACCACACAAAAATAAATGCATGTAATCAGTGGCCTATTTTAATACAGGATGGAATTACGATGACGTGTTTGATTTGTTGTCATTAATACTGCCTTCTCATCCATCACGCAAGGATCAATATCATGCACAGTGACCATAACTTTCCCCGATACCTACACCAATTATTTCTCACGGGCGATAGCCATTAATTATATCCAGTGATATTTTTATTTTACTTTGAGGGTATTTACTGCTGCCTTATTTACTTTAGGAAACAAATAATTTATTTTTTTGGGACAAGGGAGATGTTTTTGATGTCACACTTAAAGTAACCGCTGCCTTTTGCAGTGTGAACAAGGAAGATAACCAGGAGTACGCGTGGTTTTCTTTTCTTCTCTCTAACGCTTTCCAACATGCGTACGCGTATATGGGGCCGTCCATAAATGACGTCACGCATC
>CM025617.2:10273336-10288918 GCA_014621495.2 Entosphenus tridentatus
GATGTGGAGTGACGTCACTTGTGCATGATTATTAGTGAGGGGGGGGGAGTAATCCATATTGAAGGACGTCACCCGCTCATGATTATTAATGAGGAGGGGTGGGGGGGGTCCATTTGGAGGACGTCACCTGCTCATGAATATTAATGAGGGGGGCTGGTCGATGTGGAGTGACGTCACGAGCATTAAGGACAGACATTCCTGGGTGGTTATAGTCGGTATAATGATGGCTGACCCAAGGGCTTTCCTTTCTTCAACCACCCAGGCTGAACAGACCCTGTAAGGGTTGGCCAAACTTGTGCATGCCTTCAATAACTTCACTTTCAAAGGACGCCAACACATCCACACCAGTGGTGTGGCCATGGGCACACGCATGGCCCCGAGCTATGGCAATCTATAGGACATTTGGAATTAAAAAACATCTTCCAATAGTGGACAGGCACCAGGCGTGGCATTATTGTAATATACACTGATGACTGAATCGGCATTGCCTCTTGCTCCAAAGAGGAAACGTAATGCCTTAATTCAACTTGTTCACATTTTTAATCCAGCAGTTACATTTTTACTTGATCAATAACAGAAGACAGCCTAGCCTCTCCTTTCTGAACATCGAGATGAGAAACTAAGCCACGTCTGTTTAATACAAACCAACAGACTTACACTCCGACCTACTCTCTGCATGATTGTACCCTGGCCACACCAAGAGGTCACTACCATTTTCACGGATTCTCTGTCTCCATTGCTTGTGCAGCAACGATGGAGATTTCATTGCCAAAGCCAATTAATTTCAGAGACTGTTTTCACTGCACGCAGATACACTGAAAAGGTAGTAGCCAGGCCCTATCAACATGTATCGTCGTGAAGCAGTTGTGCAATCGGTCAACCAGAAGACACAGAACAGAGTGCCAGCTGTCCTGACGAACCACCCATACTGTATATGGATAGAAAGCCACCTATCATATATATAATCCTTAACAATTTTCACATCCGAAGGAGTAATACAAAGCCAGGTGGTGGTCGTGCACAGCTGTAATCCAGTAATGAGGTAAGGTTTGGTGGATAACACAAATGTAGGATCCCTTCCCGTGGGCGTTGAGGTGCCATCATACCCTGACTTGCCAGAAGAATTCGGTAC
The DNA here is from genome assembly GCA_014621495.2 of Entosphenus tridentatus. NCBI lineage: Eukaryota > Metazoa > Chordata > Hyperoartia > Petromyzontiformes > Petromyzontidae > Entosphenus > Entosphenus tridentatus. The sequence goes on from CM025617.2 coordinate 10,274,469, forward strand.
AGCAAAATGTGGACTACATTTATTCCATCTGTATGGGGATTGAGTGTTGCCCCCCCCCCCCGCACGTGTGGGTTTTCTCTGGGTGTAAACGCTCATTGATTGGCCGCTTACACCTTAATAAACAGGACCGCAGAGCTTGAGCAATTGCTGGAAGCAGGTGCACTGTGTGGCTGCCGCATTTCCCACTTATGGTTCCTGCTCGCGCCTCTTGAGCCGTCTCTCTACAAGTGTGAGTGGATACTGTGCACGTTACAAGTTGACATTATGAAAATTATACAATTACTGCTAACATATTTGGTGAACCATCTTACCAGTGTGTTACGCAGAAACACAAATCTCACGCAACTATATGGGAAACACGAGCCACAATAGCATACGAGGCACCTTCCCGATCCGACACGGATCAAAACAGCCAGACCATATGTGACACACCATAGGTTTTACATGCACCTCCACCAATATGGTTTATTGCATTACATGCAAGTGCATTGGCCTCGACAACATTGCAGGCATTGGTTAACGTCTCAGAATTTGATTTGCCCAACATTTTCTATCAGCTCGCCGTCCAGAAATGCCCATACCAGTGGCTCGTTCCTTCAACAGCAGTGACACCATAGCCCAAAGTGGCCTCGTCTCGATTTCTGGTGGGAATGAGACCACAAAAAGGTAAAGAAGGCCACCTCATATTCAAACTGAATACTGTTCAGCAAGGAAGACTGCATTAATGGATCACCTTAACTTAAAACGTCGTTGTATTATTAAGCGCCAGACAAACCTTATCCCTTTGAGGTTTACGATATTATCTACCGCCTCACATTGGATTTATCATTCAATTTGGACGGCAAGGTGCCAAAAAAACATTCAAATTGAGTTCGTTTTGAAGGACTTCTCTGTTACTCAACAACCACTGACGGATAATTATTAGCATACCAATTTAAAATATTTTCATCAGGAAAACTTAAAAAAATTATTCTTATCAGGCTCCATGGTGGAAAGGACAGTCTCCAACTCGTATAATCTATGCTATCACTCAGGCCTCTATCTCATGCTAAGAAAAAGGCTCATTGTCTAAAACGTCGCCTGTGATATATATATTTTTCCTTTTCGGGCCACAGTGTTATTGACGAATGTGTTGAGGGTTTTTTTTGTTTATAAAAAAATAAAAATAAAAATTATTCAAATGAATGAACTCGAAATTATGACAGTTCATTAACGAAAAGAGAGTGACTTATAATAGGCCGTATTCGTGGAAAATGGTTTACTCTTTAAAATAACGCCACAGGATTCCCGAGTGTTCATCTTCCAGTGGCCTACAAAGTTGGCTGGCCTGGGGTATGTTTCAGATACTTCACCCCGTGGCTTAATGGTGAACGGTCTGACTAAAAAAGCTATGCATACACGAACTGAATTTGGTTATTGGGATTTTAATGGTTTCCCTGTGATTATATTTAGACGAATGAATACAGCCAATGCGTATTTCTTACAGAGTGCACCCACGTCTCCATGCTAATGCAACAGCCCTTCTTCTTGGTTTTTTCGGTAAAGTCACGTAGAATGGAAATAATAAAATAATAAAATAAAACATAATAAAATCATTCTCACGACGTTTCGGCCACAACGCAAGCAGCCGTCCTCAGGTGAAGACCAGGTCTGTCGGGGAGACAGCGTCTGAATGAAACAGCACCATGCTTGGAGCGTATATTTAAGCTGGGTTATTAATCATCCACCTTGATATCTTATTATGTAACGTATGCCAATTGACTTTCCCAGGAATGAAAGTAAAGTGATGAAACAATTACACTTACGTTGAAGCAAATTCCAGTAGTAATATGCTTGATGGTAATATTTACATCCATACGTGTGCAGCAGCTTCGTCAAAGAAGGCATAATTGTGGAATTTTCATTATACCGTTCAGGACTTTCTTTAAGGCCAAGTAGATATATGGGAGGCCCCGAACAAGTTCAGATACCGCATTATCTATGGCCAGGAATTAACCCCTGCCGGCTGGGTCATAGGGCTGTGCATGGCACAAGACATCAGTTACACTTGTGTATACTGAAATAGAATTTGCCTGTGCTCAGCATGCCAACCGAATAAATCCACCCTTTTGTTAATCCACTGCTGGGAGAAAGCCTCTCCACTCTGTGTCAGGGTTATTTGACCATACTTCACCTTGCTGGTTAGTGTAGCTTGGTGAAGAAGGGACTAGTTCAGATATCACTTGCCACTGATGTTTGTCATGGCCACGAACCAAACTGATGTTTACAGCTTCAATGGTGCAGTCCACGAACCATTATGCTACCGCTCCACCCCCTCATAATCTAAACTGAACTCTAAATAAAGACGTTAGTAACGACACTCTTCACATCAAGCACGTAAACTTTGCAACATCTCAGCACATTTAATTTTGTATAAATGTAGCACCTACATTGCCAAGGGTTCTCAAGGTTCCATGCTATCATTCGTGTTTATAAATGTTGCCTTCATTACTGTAGCTCTCTGTGCAACTACCAATATCAAGCTGACATTTTCTCCAATGAAAATCCCTAACAAATGTGATCAACGGTGTACAGCGGTATTAACGGGCCAGTAATATCAACTGAGATGTAATAGCAGGTCACTTATTATTTTAAGCTGTCCGATATGACAAATTGTTGCGTTGGATGTGTGGATGCTTGGTATCACCGAGTTCCTGAATTAAAATCCCAGGTAATTAAAGCCAGTTTTTTTGGTGTTTGTCGTTGCCAGCGTCCACAGGATGGTGTTATTTGGTACATTTTAGCGTTATCCCATTGCTCTGCATATTATCTTATCTAGGATTTGACAGAGCGCTTTTGTTAAAGCGCTTTACAATAATGATACATTGTACATTAGTTATTTTTGGTATAGTCACGTAGGTAAACCAATTAAATAAATACATGAAATTAACATATTTATTTTAATTTAAAAAAATGCATTTAATTTATTTATTTTAATTTTTTACCTACGTGACTTTACCGAAAACCCCAAAGAGTATGAATCCTTGCAGTCACGAAATCTTCAAATCTAGAATGTACGTTAGTTATTGGCTGATGGGCAAAAGAGATGGGGTTTGAGTGTTGGGGAGGGGAAGGGATGGCAAGGAAGGGAGCTGATCGGGAAAAGGAGCGGGTGAGGTTAGGAAGGGTTAAGGTTTGAAGGATGCGGACAGGAAGTCGTAGAGGGATACGCTATTGAAACAAGATGAGTGTCAGCTAAACGAAAGGAGAAGGAGAAGCGTCATAGCCCGTGGGGGTCACAAAGGTGATGAAGAGGCGGCTTCTTGGAGGCGAACACTCAATGTCCAACCCCATCCCCCTGACGCACCACCATCACCCCCCTCCCCTCACTTTCATCTCTCCACCCACGATTTGTGTAGTAGATGATTTATCTTGTCATCCTTAAAAAAAACAGTTTAATTAGTTAAAACGACAAAAAATAATAGTCTTGGTTCTTTCGGTAAAGTCACGTAGAAGGGAAATAATAAAATAATAAATAATACAATTCTCACGACGTTTCCATTGCAACACAAGCAATCGTCATTTTATTTATTATGTATTATTATTATTTTATTATTTCCCTTCTACGTGACTTTACCGAAAGAACCAATAACAGCAATCCCTGCAAGTCACGAAAGCTTTAAATCTAGACAAAAAATAAATCGATATTTGTTTTAAGTTCAACTGAGGATGGGAGCATCATTTATGTGGGGGCTGACGCCTGCCTCCCCGCTCCGCGTGAGCGGGAGGGGCGCGACGTCCACCCACTCCGCTCCCCCCTCCTCCTCGTCGGCCGCCTCTCGCCGGGCCCCCGCCGATCGGGTGATCGCCCCCTCCCCCCGCGCCAGCACCCTCTCTGAGGGACATCGCTACTCGGCTGGCTCACCACCGCCCGGGGTTTTCCCGCCAACGCCCACGTCCACGTACACCACCAACACAAGCGAACGCGGAGGCGTGCACGCACGCGCCCCTGCAGGCGCGTATTTCGCGCAAAGGTGAGCGCTAAAGAAAACGGGACGGCGGCGGTAGTGATATGCGCGCGCCCCTCCGGGTGGTTAAGCCCTAGTCTGCTAGCACACAACGGCTAATGATAAAGGGCTGTATGAATACGCGCGCACGCCTCGCCATTAATGCTGTGCCGCTGTGTAAATGCCGGCGAGCGGCTTTATCACACCCTGCCCCCGCCCTAATTACTCACGCGGCACACTGCAAGGCGCTCGTGTTTCACACACGCGCGCGTAAACTCGCGTGAGCGTCGGCGGCCGTGTATGTTTTACTACACGCGCGCCTCACGCTCAAATTACCAACACCGCGCCGAGGTTGCACCCACACACAGAAATCACACTGCACCAATACTCTGAACTAAAGTTTATTAATGGCACAAATACACACTACCTGGAGGTGGAATATCTCGCGAGGAGAGCCTAGCCTTACTCTGCCTGTGAACCCAGTCACGCAAATGTCGAAGCTGGACTCCCGGCGTCCCACGGACGCTGAGAGAGTCGGAGGGAGAAGGACGAGAGAATACTTGACCTATCACTGTCCCTCAACAGCACTCGCTGGCATCACACGGATGCTGTGAGTGGCTCGAAGAGGCAGGACGGCAGGGAGAGGGTCTTAACCGCTCGGAGGTTGAAGCCAAGAAAGCGACATCGTCCCCTGGCTCATCTTTTTATGCTCTAAACTTCAAAGGCCCAGGGTGATGTCGTACCACGCAGCCAATCGGGCGCTTACCTGTGCTGCCACTCCTTTATTTCTTCTCCCATGGGGGAGTGCTGCTGCTCCGCCCACCATTGTTCTCCTGTGCCCCGTAGTTCGAGTCTGCAGGTCTGCTCTTTTTGCCTAATATTCCACCCTCAGCCTCTCCCAATGTCGTGAATAACGTATTGCGGTTGGCCCAGTGAACCTTTTCCTTCTGCGCCCATACAATTTTAAGCCAATTTAGCGGCACCGCAATGTAAGCTGTCCTGTGAGGGTCGGACAATCTCCTGGCACCGGGAAACTGTGGGACTCTCCCTCTAGGGGCCCTTCGGATTAAAACCCGATGTGCCTGGCAATCCCCCGCCAAGACACTACGCGGGTGCGCTGCGTGCGGGTGTGTGTTTAGTGCAGGGGGCCGGGTGGGAATCGCGGCGCTTGCGGAGTTGCTCCACGGTCGTGGCACCACATTTACCCTCCTTGCTATTTTTCTTCTTGGTGTGCCACGTGCTTTATAGATATCAAATAATGATGAGCAGAAAATGGTGCCCAAGCGCGTTGTCAGCAGCCGCGGTCTTACAGAAGCCGAACGCCCACACCTCCTTTACACCTCAACCACTTGAGTGTCACACCTGAGGTGGACAAGGCACCCTCCCTGCCCGGGTCTTCCCCCATTGGGCACAGAGGAGGGGGGGGAAAGACGACTGGACAGGCTGAGCGCGTTGGCGCGGCTGCAAGTACCCCCCCACCCCCCGCCTCTCATTGTGGCCAGCAAATACTACCACCCTGATGCGTCGGTACCTCCACGCGCCCCCATGCAAGAAGAGCCTGCGAAAAGTGGGCGCTGGGACATTGCCGTAGACCCGTGGTTCTTAAGTCTTTACTGCAGCCTTGCATCCCCATTGCTTCTCAATCGTTACAAATAAAATGATGCTCATAACTACATGGGTTTGACGAAACAAATTAGTTGTACTCACGTGCCCATGCTTAATTTGTCTTTTCGATTATTTACCTTCTAAATAAAATCTGGCCATGTCTTTAAAACATTTTTTTTTATATATATATAGAATAGTAATCTTTCCATTTGTATGGTGCTTAAATGCCTAAAACTCTGACCGCCTTACATCTCATCTCATCTCAAACAACTTGAACCGTACCACCTGGCCTGCAATAATATTGCGTTTTTATACAGGAGCTTCATGGTTGTCAAATTAATGCAACTGCATTGTATAACGCTGCACAATCTGCTACCACGGAGGTGCATACAGATGAAAATGTTTTCAGCCAATTCGTGAGTGTTCATCATACATTTAAAAAAGGAACCACCGTAGACAGGACAGATTAAACGAGTCCACACTTGCTGTACCACCTCCTGGTGAGCCAGAGTATGGCACCTCAACGGCAGAAGCGGAGTTTGGCAACATTTGTGTGATCACACCAACCCTCGCCTCCAGTGCTGGATTACATGCGTGTGCCACCACCTCCCGGTAAGTTGGGGGCGATGCTTGCTGTGTAATCCCAACCCAGTCATTTGCGAGTACCGTATTTTCCCGCATATAGCCCGCATACGCATATAGCCCGCAGACGCATATATCCCGCAAAAATAGCGCTTTATGTAAAAAAAAATCAGATAGCCCACACCTCCATATACCCCACATGCATTCATATATTTAACGTCGTTACCGCAGCTGAATTCCATATTAACACGAAGTTAACATTTGTAATACATTCCACTATCAATTGTTAACATTAACGAGTGAACGTAAAACAGTAAATAAGTAACAAAAGTAAATATTCAATAAATAAGTAACACATAATTGGTCCAGTTTTAGCACCAGTAGATTGCGCACTGCGCAGATAATAGCAGCACTATGGTAACGCCGCCGTTGCCTCGCCCCCCCCACCTCTCTCTCCCCCCAGTTCTCTCGTCGCCGGTATAGTGCGCGCACTTCAAACATTGTCGTTTAATTGTACAAACAATTCATTTAAAACGTGATAGCATGTGCAATTTTAGTGAGTGGTTTATTCAGCAGTGCTTTCGTCAAAGGTAAGTGTTGCATAGTGGATAGACCTACCATGAAAAAATGTAAAGAGTTATGACATGTCACACGTGTAAAATATTTTTGGGATAGCGCGCACCTCCATATGCCACGCAGGGTCTTGTTTTTTTTTTAAGTGGTATACCCCACGGGTTATATGCGATAAATTCCTGTAATGTTTTTGAATTTAGGCAAATGTGGACCTTAATGGTGCTTAACAGTTATCGGGCAACGTGATGACATCTTTAAGCATATCAAATACCAAAAAATAGATATTTTATAAGTAGTGATGATAGAGTGGTTGTGCAGTGGTTTGTGCAATGCACGATACAATTGGAAACCTGAGTTTGGCCGCAACTCACAACAGTCATGGGGAGTAATATCTGAACTGGTTCTGACTGAACATCTAAATACAGGACCATGAAAAAAAACATGTTGAGTCTCAGTGAGGCCTTCCAGAATAAATTACACTATCCGTGCAAAAGTACGTCCAGAAAACATATTGGGTCTCATTGTTGCTAAGGTGTATCTTTCATGGGACCACCTTTGCCAGTATTAAGATATAATAGGGTTTTCCCATTTCTGGCAATAAAACAGGTGTTAAGATGTTAAAACACCAAACTGAAACCTTTGCAAGTAATCATGTCTGCATTAACCACATAAACTCGTGGTGAACATGCAAACAAAAAAACATGCTCTGACATGTGCATTGTCTTTGAAACTCATTGGTCCACACCAGAGTACAAGTATATGTGGCTAATACAGACATGATTCCCTGCAAAGGTTTCAGGTTGGTGTTTTAACATCTTCACACCTGTTTTATTGCCAGAAAAGGGAAAAACCTATTATCAAGGTGTATCTTTCTTTGAAGTGGAAGAGTCCAAAGTGTGCATTTACAATACGTAAGAAACCGATGTTTTTTTATGATTGTTAAATGGTAACCAGTAAACCGGTTACCGATTTAAGGCTCGAACAATGGTTCTGAAAGCTAGGAAACAGCAAACGTGTTTTTTAGTAGGAAGGCGAGTGTACCCACACTTTATCCCACCACACGTGACCTAGCGATCGACTGGCTGTGGTGTACAAATCGAGGAGAACGACGAGGTGGGGGGGGGTTAAGAAACCTGCTCCATTGTTTGAACTGCTGCGGCGGGGCGGGGAGATGGAATCGAACCGGCAACCTCTGGATAGCAAATCCAACGTGCCAACCGATCCTCACTTCCGCAGCTGACGCCGTTTCTCAGTTAAAAAAAGGGTGACGAGGTTGTGTTTTTTGCTCGAGACATTTCTTCACGAGGCAAACCGTTTTTTTTTTCCGGGGAGGGGGTTTACCAAGAATGAATGTAAAAAACAAAAAACACAATTTTAACAACCCTAGTTTTTATTAAGCCACTTTTGGGTGAGATGAATCTTGCTCACCCATTCAAGCCCCTTCAAAACAAACCCCAAATCGTCATAAAGACGTCAAAAACCCCACCAGATACCAACTTAAGCGATAAAAATGCAGAACGGAGACAATCCAAAAGGTAACTACCGATTCTATAAGCGTGTATTTTAGAAGATCACAAGCACTCCTCGTGTTTGTCACTGAGGGTTAAAAAAAAGTAGCGTTTTGCAGAGGCAGCCAAATAAAATAGCAGGATTTAAATGGAAAGCATTCACTCATTGCGTCAGTCGGCACAACAAAACACCATGCAAGTCACCAACATTAAAGATTTCCCATGAGCTTTCCACAACAAGCTCATTTCCACATCGCAACTTTTACTGACATGTCACTGAACTGTGGCTTCGGTGGTGGCCATTCACTTAAGACGTGAAACCAGACCGTTTTTTCCATTCTCACAATAACACAGTTGTAGTTGAAAACAATACACATCTAAACGAATTTTAAGGATGCATAAATCTAAAGCTATGGAAACACAAAACCACTTTTTGGGCTTGAAATGTAGATTGATGAGGGCAGGTTTCATCCACGGGGTAAAACCAAATAGGTTACACGCAACTTTTAAATTAGGAAATTTAAAACACATGTATGTTCTAGTGGATTATACTGAACCAATATATTTAAGTGTCAGATCAGCGTGGACTCTTTATTTTCTATAATTTGAGTCCAAGGGAAACTCATTCACTCCTATGAAGACACCCCAAAACATTTAAATAATTTACAATACATGACAGAGACCGCATTTTTTTTTACTTGTACTGCGGGATGATAATTTTAAACAAACTCGATAGAAATTATGGTTCAAATCTGGAATGTAAAGTGGTCAAGTCACTGAAAATGTAACACTTTGTTTAGCGAAAAATGTGTTTCTCCTAAAGCTGAATTTCAAGCCACAGACACAAAAAAGCAGCCATCTTATTCAAATTTTTTTATCAAGAAACCAATCATTTCTTTTTACTTACTACTTAAATTAAGAAAACAAACCCCTACAAAAGTGAAAAATAACGCAGCCAGCAGCATGACCAATTTAAAATGTTGAAGTTCCTATAAAGCAACACATTTGCCATGCTGTGAACGGTGAAATGAAATGAAAAGACATTACATCACGGCAAAGGTGTCAACTTTAGCAACAGAATAATTCAGCCCAGCCTTTAAACGACTCAACTAAACATTCAAATGTTCAAGCTGCCTTGCATGATCGGTCCATTTGCCTCAGAACAAAAGTCTACATTTGCAACAAGAAGCAGTCCTGCACGACCGACTGCTTTCGCAGCTTTGACACAAGCAGGCATAAGACTGGCTGTGTGAAGTCAAGTGGATCAGGTCCCTCATTTCCATCAACATCTCTTATTATTCTACTGGATTCAAGGACCATATCCTCCTCATAACAGTGTCTGTTGTTGTAACATCTGCAGTTCCAGGTATTTTATAGCCACGCAGCTGCGCAACAAACGGACAGAGGCAAGTACAGCCCAATATTCTGAGGCATTTGACAGTTCACGATGGAGGAAACGCATGTCGCAAACCTGGCATAGACCACAACAAATTATAATTACAGTAAGGGACAGCTGAAGGTGTGCATTTATCTACCATTAACTTATTACAGCCTATAGTAATGACAGAACATAATATAATGTATTCTGGCCAACCATAAAGTAGAAACGACTATTCTACAAATGTTTGACATTTTTTTTTTAGTCCAACACTAAATTCACAAAAGGGCTGTAACTTTTTTGTTTTGTTTAATATGCTATTTCCTAACATCAATAATGCAATTATACATCACCCAGTACATAATTATGGGATCAGCTCGCCGCCAATTAAGCGTGGCACCGCGTTTTCAAAAACCTTTCCCTCGTATGCAACGCTATTCCTCGGTTCCGCAGGCACCCAGATGTATAGGCTTGAGACAATAGGACCCTTGTTAAAAGCTTGCATATAGGTGAGAATCACTCAACATTGAGCTACGTGTGGACTGCAAGGGCCCAATGTACTCAATCGGATGGTATTTGTGCACCCAAAACAAGAACTGGCGTGGGATGGCGAATCATCTCCACAGGTGGCTTTGAAGTAGCCGCAGGAATTCGACATTCCCCTGGAGATGGCAAGTCTATCCAGAGGACAACCTCGAAGAAGGCACTGTTCAATCCAGGTTAACTCAAGGGCTCCACCAAGCTTTCATTAATGACATTTTATAACTCCTTTAACAAAAGCTTTTTTCAGATCTAGAACATTGTTAACATCCGTGTTACAATGAAAACGAGTGGCTGAATGTACTCGGGGAAAGCAACTGCACCGGGAGATTCACGCCTTTTCAAAAGATGCACCGACGTTGCGGAAATGCATCTGCCATTGTGTTTACTATGTTGGGACATTGAAGCAAAATTAAGTTTCAACATTGATACCCATCATTGCAAAGAGGCCAAGAAAAGCGCATTGCACCGACAATCTTCCTACAAACAGGAGAGCCTTGTCAACATGAGGAAAGACTGCAGACGGATGGTACAGCTCAGCAACTCCTCAAAGACCTGCATGGTTAAGTCGTCCAATACATGTTTAACCATTTCAAAGTAATTTTTTGTTATATTCTTCATTCATTGGGAAACTGGGCAGATAATTTAATTTCAGACCGAAATGTAAGATTTGAACCCAGGACAGTGCTCCTGACACCGTCATCAACCACTTCTGCCATTTAACAATATGGAGGTCATTTTCAAATTTGAGATCTTACACCGACACAAAATGGCCCAATCTTGTGAATGATCTACAAGGTCTTTAATATCCACTTTACAGAAAACGGCACGCTTTGATCGGCTCCACAGACATTACTGGGCAGCAGCAGCAACAATCAAACTTACTGCCTTTGTAGAAACTGGCCCAGTGGACAGGACTATGCATTTATGTTACACAGCTAAGATATGAATAATATAGTATTTATGAGAATAAGAAAACATCGAATCAGACTTCAAAGTAGATATTACATATGGCTCAATTAATTAACTAAAAAGACCACTAAACCTCAGAACCTATCCGCACCACACAGCAAAGACAGCTGGGGGACTTCCAATTACCAATAATTAAAGCCCACGGCCTCATTAAACCCAGCTGTTTAGTGTTTGAGGAGTCTGGCAATATCCTAGGAAGATTGCATGCGTTCGGCGAGCACAGTATTTTGCAGCAAAATTTGGAATGGAAAAACACAACGCAAACGAGTAAGAATAACACTAATCCTACTCATTACGGGACCTACGTGTTGGGATAATTTATATTTAAACTGCATTCTTACCTGGTGTATTCGGCATGAATGCAGCTACGTTCGCCCATTTTACAACCCCAGCACCATCGCACGCAGAGTGTCTTACAAGCAAGGGGGACCTGGTGCCGCACACGCGATATTACACACCGCAGGACCCACCCCACACGCTCAATTGTTACAACAGTTATATTAATCATAATAATAAAAAAAAGCTCAACCAATCTGAGATATTCACTCGCACGTCTTTCCTTAGCGCCATGGTGTTACGCAGAATAACCGGCTATTGGAAGGTTTGGCGATCACGGGGGTGGGGGGATGGGTCCACGTGTATCCAGTGGTTGGGGGCACAATGGCTTACACGGATTCGCCACTGGGTGTCGTAATCCGCAAAGTGCATTTGAGGACTTTCCTTTCATTGGCGGCATTGGCTGCTCACTGCTGAACGGAGCTTGCGAGTACGATGTAAATTACGGCTGCTGTCCAGTGTATAGACTCCACAGGTCAAGGCAATCAAACCCGACTCCCCACTGGGGCAGTAATCGTCTCCATTCGTGGTGGCCCTTAGCCAGCGGAGGAAATTCCACATTCCCATGGTGGAAGTCTCTTCATGGGATGATCACGTGTAACTTCTCACAAATGGTATTCATTGGCCCTGGAAGGATGGCCGAGTTGATCCCGCACAGGAATTGAAACTCGTAACATTATATTTGCTACTCTAGTGCTTTGCTCACAGCAAGAACACAGTACGAAAAACAATGTTACCTTTCTTTACCCAGGAAAACGTCAATTGATGACAATATTCAGAAAGGACGTGCTTGGGATGTTTCGCGGGTTCCTTTGAGTTTTGTTTTTGTGTGTGGGCAGAAACTAGTGTATGGGGGAAAAAACCCCAATGCATACGAGGGGAGAACACTGAAATTTCACGCAGCTTATTAGAATCCTACTTGTGTATGGCCTCCTACAAGCAGTTAACTGCTTTTTAGGTGGGTGTCACAATGGCTATACATCCTTGGGGTGTGTGAACACACATTCCGGGCCCGTTCTTTTGCTTATATGGCCCCAACCATGTGGAATTCTCGACCTCGTCAAATAAGGGACTTTCTAAACATCCCAAGCTTCAAAAAATAATACACGTTACCTGTTCAGCCCGGCATCATGGATGAAAGCTAACACAGCATCTAAGTTACGGTTCAGATTAACCCGATTATTTTAATTGCGTGGTTTCCATACCTGTCAAGCCCTTACCAGTTCAGACCTTATTGGTCACCCTGTGCCACTTATAAATCTCAACGTTCATCAAACAAAGTCCGACCACAAGGGAGAAACACAAGCCGAAAAAATGTGTTTGTGCCCATATTGAAACGGCTGTACGCCGTATGGACCTGAAAACTCTATTTCCCTGTACAAGAATATGGGAGAGGGGGGGGGTGATGAGGGGGGATAAACCATATGGGTTGACAGGTATGGATTTCCCAAGTTTTTTTCGGAGAATCATCAATTATACATCGCGCATTGGTTTAAGAAAGGCGCCTTTCAAAACAGCACAGTTTTGATTGAGAGTTGATTACAGCGGTTCCAAAATCAAGGCGTTGGGCATGAATTGAGAAACACCACAAGGCGCAGCTTCATTGAAGAAACTAATGTATTGCAGCATTAGTGCACAAAGACTAAAATTGCATATACACTGCGGGAAATCAAATCGTGTTACGAAATTACTGGTGCATTTTGTTATCTTCCAGTTTCTCCTTGAGAAGGTTAACATGGGGAGAAGGATCGATGTAGAATCCTAACGCTGTACACGATCCTGGTGAAGCGAAAAAAAACAGGTAACTGATTCAGAGTTACCATTCAAGATATTTTTCCATTTTTTCCTGCCGAAACACGTGCACACGAAGGTTCTGTGCCGTTCCCATTACCTCTGCGCCCACGGTTATTTCCGAGTTTTGGCCCCACCGCGTTGTCGCCCACCCTTTGCAGAGGCGGCCGTTTATTAGTTTGGGACAGGGTGTGGTGGTGCCGACACCACCACACCTGTGTGCCAGGTGTCATTTAGCAAAGTTCCCCCGCGTCGTGTTAGTCTCAATGTCGCAGTCCTCACGTCGTGAAACTCCAGGTGTGTCTGTAGGTTGTCTCTAGATGTCATCCAATCTAGATGTCATTTTTTGTTTGTTATAGAAATCACTTATTAAAAATGTCAGTCCTTATTGATGTAAATTCATACAGACATTAATCGGTATACATGTCAACTCATTCAGCCGAGATGTCACTGCAAAAAAATCATGCACTATAGAGGTCATTCGTAGTTGATGTAATTTCTTCTAGCAGTCAACTCTTGTATTTTTTTTATTTTGTCTTTAAAGAAATCCAGCCGAGATACCAATCAATGAAGAATTCAACCAGCAAGTCATTCCCACACGAGTCATTGTTAAAATCACTCGGTGTAGATGTCTCTCCACGTAGAAGTCATTCAATGTGAAAGTCATTTCTTTGACACGTCAACTCTTGCACACATCTTTCAGCGTAGGAATAATCTTACGATATGTCAATCCTCGCCGATTCTAGGATAATCTTTCCGTGCAAGCTGTCGCTTGTAGCGGATGTCATTCATTCCGCCGTTAAGTGCTGCTGCGAGGCCTGGGAGTCGTCAGGAGAACCGTCGGCGGTCGAGGCATCCCGTTGCCCCCCCCCCGCCGGTGGGTGGTTGTCCACTGCGGCCGCCCAGCATCATGCCGTCCAGAAACATGCTGGGGATGTCGCGGCCAAAGTAGACCTTGGCGTTTGCGGAGATGGCCTGGTACCGCATGAGCTCCAGAAACTGGGGCGTCAGCTTCACCTACGCTCGCGCAACAGTGACAAATCAATGTGACACGTAGCAGGCTTTCGCGACCAATATTATTCATAATATAGGTTTTTGGGTCAGATCGCGTTATTTATAAATGTGTCGTAAACCTCCACCACCCGACACGGCCAAACAGTAAAAAATGTGTCACGTTTT
>CM025617.2:10298918-10323041 GCA_014621495.2 Entosphenus tridentatus
CTTACAGTTGCCGACCAAATATATTATACAGGTAGGAACAACAGGTTCCACACTGCCCACCAGGGATTATTTGTCTGTTTGTCGTGCAATTTGTGTGTCATGCACGAAAGCGCTGTCCAACCAAGTTCCTACCTGCCCACTCGGAAGGAACGTGTTAAGGTTGCACTCAATACACACAAAGTGCTTGCCACAAATGAGCCACAATACCTTGTTGATCTCCTCAAGGAGCATAAACCATCATGCGAACTCTGGCCATATTCGCAGCGGATTTTGGCTAACCATTGAACAAAGACGGTCACCGCATCGCATGCTTTCAGATGCGTTTCCGAGGCCGTCTGGAACGCTCTTCCTTCCGATATTAGGAAGCCACTGGGAGCTATGCACTTTTAAATCATCTAGATTGAAAACTCATTCCTTTACAACAGTTTTTTTTGTTTAGTTTGTTGTCCTTCCCCGCACCTCCGATTAGCACAGTTGGCTACGTATGGTGCGAAAGAAGTTTGACATACGTACATAAACATGTGTGTAAACAGACAAATGCACACACACACACACAAGAACATGTGCACAAACACACACACACCACCTGCATCTGCTGCCAGGATGTTGACCACTTCTATCCGGTCGAAGTAGATCATCACTCCTCCACTGTAACACAAAAAGGCAAAATAAAACGTTCACAGCAGCCTGGTTATATTGCAGTTAAGTGAACAATTCTCAATTATTTAGCAATGATAGGCACAAGCAAAGATCCCTCTATAGCATTGAACAGAATATTGGGGCAAGTGCTGTTAGCAAGCACCTATGAAGACTGGAACGGTACACGAGGGGGTAGGGTGGCCAGTACCACTCACGACTGCCTTTGTCTCTCCAGTGGTGCTATTTATACACTGCATCAGGTATTCATTTGGGGCTGAGTCGACCTAGGGAAGGCCCAGGACCGGTTCAGATAATCATCACTGGTGTTGGTCGTGAGCAGAAATCGAACCCAGGACGCCGGGTTGGTAGTGCAGCGTAGCGCTAACCGCTACACGACTGCTCCCCACAACATGCACACACTGACACACACACACAGCTACAAAGGTTCCCCTTCCAGCCTGGAAAATCTATTGGCGAGAGAGCTGTTGGGGAACACTTCATAAAAGTACAAAAAAATGCTGTACCAGATTTAAACTGGATTTTGGGAGTCGTTGCCTACGTTAGGGAGCTGTTCCCAACGTTTGGGAGCCGTTGCCAAGGTTTGGGGGGTCCGTGCCTACGTTTGGGGAGAAGTTGCCTACGTTTTGGGAGAAGTTGCCAAGGTTTGGGGAGTCGTTGCCTCCATTGGGGAGTCGTTGCTGGTGTGGCAACGATGACGAAAAACGATGTGACCAGCACCGTGTCTGGCTGCTATTCTTTTACGTGGCGATTTTCACGCCACGTACCAGGCCACTTATTTTCAATGTTAGAAATGCAGCTCACTAACACTGTCCACTCTTGTCGCCCCTCTCTATACACAGTATGGATGTATTAACAAGCAATGAATCTTGCACGTAACAATTGGTTATTTCAGATTCGCATAATTGTGCGCGATCTGTTCATGGAAACCATGATGCCACTGCAGATTCTACATGCACATCCTATGGCTACGGACGTTGCGAAATAAGTTCAACATACATACAGAAAGCCAAAGATTCAAGAGTCGAATGGTGACCCCTCCCCCCCCACCGAATAATCACAATTAATTTCAACAAATTTTGGAGGGGTGGTGAATCAGTGCATCCTTAGTGTACACGTCATTTCGCTGCTGGATGAGGGCCTCCTCACAATGAGGGTTATCTGACCATACTTTAACACGCTGGTCCACACAGGTTGGTAAAGTTGGAAAGCATAAAAGTACAGAACAATCCAAACTCAAACTTGCGTGGCTTCTGAGATCTCGCAAAATTGGGTGGATTGTGGGCGATTTGGTCAAAAACATTCATTTAAAGCACAATAAACACACACACATAGGTGAAGATCATCCATTAAGTCTCTAGTGCTATTAATGAGCAAAGCACGCACGCATGTACACAGATACATGCAACAAAGATGTCTCCATTAACCAGGAAGGGTCGTAGAAAATTCCGTACATTTCCCATTTCGGCTGGCACAATGCAAGAGAAGGAGGTCAGATAGGAGAGCACCCACACCCCATGCCTTGCCGCCCAAAATGTACAATTTCAAATAGAACTCTCCAATACGATAACTAATTATCACTCGCCTTGTTCCGCAAGGCACGTTCTTGACTTCATCCGTTTGGAGGGTGGTCTGTACAATACATAAACAGATAAGTTAAAACACATTATCAAGGTGAAGCTTTCATAACTTTGTACATATAAACAGATTTCTCAACCGTCACTTGAATTTTGCCGAACATACCAGTGAAAATAAAACCAACCTGCTGCTATTTCTATTTAACCTTTTGCATTAAGTAAAAATCATACACGAATTAATGATGTGGTTAGAGTGCTCAATTTAATGTTACAAGGTCAAATACCGGCCGGGGGTTTACTCAAGTCTACTTGGGGTTGATAAGAATTTAGTGACGTCAACATCGGTTGAGCTATGGATAAGCTGGCCCCTGCCATGAGCATGTGGAATGTCCATCACTGGCTGTCACCAGATGAGTGTTGCCCCAATGCTCATTTAAGGAGGGAGCCACTGCTTTTTAACAAGGTGTTTTATCTATAGATTTATCTGTATATATGGGGCTCACAGCGGTGATTCCATGATGTGGTATATTAACAATAATTACAGTTTCAAAATCTCAAGGTGCTCTCATGACAAGGTGGGGGGGGTGGGGTTGGGTAAGTTGTAACACCTGCACGACGCGGTTAGACGTGATGAAGGGAAGCATGATGTGGTAGCCCGGTCCACTCGTTGCCTTGAGCAGTGCCCCACCCCTGGGAAACAACCACAGCACACGCGCACCCATATGGCCATGAGCGCAACTCTGACAACCCTAGCAATGAACCAAAGTTAAGTACCCGCTGTTCGCTGTACACGCACTGGGGGAATATGCTCTCATAATGCATGTATGGTGAACTTCTTTTGCACCGTACGTAGCCAACCGTACTAATCGGAGGTGTGGGGGAAGGACAACAAATTGGTGAGAAACCACTACGGGTGGCGTGGCACATGCTGGTAGTTCAGTGATAAGATTCTTGAATACACATGCGGAAGAGCTCTGGGCGTGGGGTTTCTCTGGGTATTCCGGTTTCCTTCCACACGAACAAAGAAAAAACTGTTTAAAAAATTTTGAGTTGCCACATTACAAGTTTTCAAGATAGTACCGTTATTCAGTTTCACGATAGGATGACCAGCGCAATATCAGTTCCCCATTACTTTGTATTTCACATTTTTATAGTTTAGTTTTTCTGCTTTGCCGTACTTCCAGTAGAAATAACAATTACTCTAAAGGTATTCAACTGCAATTCACGACGTTTTATATTTGTGATACCTTCACAATCTATCTCACTTGCAACACACACCATCAGTAACACTAATATGTAATAATTAAAATAACTACGAAAAGGATCCCGTTATACAACTGCCATGTCATTACTCTGAAAAGCCTTTTACAAAGCACTAATGTAGTCTATAATATTTATTATAAAAACTTAATGATTTACTTTGTTATTTCATAGTCAGAACATCAAATATGTATATAGAAATAAAATAAGCGATGAAAATCTCGATACAAATATTTAGCTAAACTGAAGATACGATAATTGTGGTTCTTATTCTTGGTTCGATGGTAAAGTCACGTAGAAGGGAAATAATAAAATAATAAAAATAAAACAATAAAAATTCTCACGACGTTTCGATTGCAACACAAGCAATCATCATCAGGTGTGAAAACCACAGCAAGAATTATTTTTGTTAACCGCCACTTTAAAAAAAAAAAAAATCTTGCTGTGGTTTTCACACCTGATGATGATTGCTTGTGCTGCAATCGAAACGTCGTGAGATTTTTTTTGTTTTTATTGTATTATTTCCCTTCTACGTGACTTTACCGAAAGAACCAAGAAAATGAATCCCTGCAGTTACGAAAGCTTTAAAACGAAATTTATTGTGGTTCTCTTACAGATTGTTCGGTTTGTCGGAACGTCGCCATTGGCGGCAACCCTACTGCTTAATGCAGAACCCTTGCTAAGGAGACTCTTAATGCTTCGTGAAGCTTGATTATTAAATACAGGACTATAAGAAATGAGCAAAAATTATTTTAAAAAACTGGCTATATTACCATATCATTAAAAAGCAGTGTTGTGGTGGGCGGCAGAGGAAAACATTGATGGTTCTGCACTATTAATATATTCTAATGCTTTGGGTATAATGCATATTGCAACATGTCTGAGTTTTCTATTTGATCAAAATCAAACAGCCTCAAGCCAGCGAATCATTCCAGCCTAGCAGGTATGGATGACCCATATAGGTAGGATAACAGCACACTGGGTATTTCGTGAAATTTGATTTGTATCGTATTATATCGTGAAAAATTATATTGCAGCAACCCTAGTTAAGTAGGCAGGTAGAAAGATAGATACGGGTGTGGGTAGGGGAGGAGGTAGCTTTTATTAAAACCAGATGAGAGTACATTGAGACATCACATCTGTTTTGGAATGAGACCTTGGAAAAGTTCAGTAACAAAATAGGCAAGAGGTTACAGGGCAGAGAAAGTACGAAATAAAAACAACAAAAAAGTGGACTGTAAAAAAATTATGGAATTTGTAGAACTGTACAAATTACGTAAATTAAAAAAATATATATTGGACAACTGCTTTAGATAAAAAAGTAATGTGATGGAAATATAGAATATAATATTACGTATAATATAAGGGAACTCTTATAAAAGGTACTTAGTTTAAGTAAATTAAATTAAACTACACACTGCATTTTATCAACTGGTTTGACAACCTCTGACAAAACAAACACGTGGTACGCGATGAATAATTTCTCCAATTCGTTTTCTTTGGTATAGATGCAGTTCTGTTCTTTTGTATGGCAGCAATATGTTTAGGAGCTAAATATCAATGTTGATGTCTGCTGGCCACGAGAGGGCTTCAGGAGAGAGTGTGTAGTTTTGCTAATCCTCCATAGAAGGAGTGCAGACTACACCGTGGTTTACTGTGTGGTCCATAGTAGATGCAGTGAAGTTCCTGTACTGTATCCGTTCCATATCCCCCACATAGGTAACAGAGCAATTACATTGGTGAGTTTACAGCAAAGGGCTTATTCAGGTCATTCTCACCAACACCACAAGATGGTGCTGCTTTACCAAGTCATGCAAGCCAAATCCACACATTGTCTTGATCTCTAATTGTTTTTCTCAACTCCATTCCTCGCAGAAAACGCAAAGCGCGCCTTTTCTTAAATTACCGAGTCTCTTTCGTGCGTGTGCAAATTAAGCCACTGCACACTCAATCCACCTGGTGACTAGCAATTACGGAACACAGTATATCGGTAACTAATTGGTAAATTTGATCTGAAACAATAATATTTGGCGCACTAAACATTTGTACAGTGACAATTTAATTTGTTTAGCTATGTCGTGCGGTGGAGGATCTTACCGGACCATTATGTGGCCGAACCCAAAACTCAATTATGAATCGTAACATTGTCTGCCCAAACCTATGAGTTAACAATGGCAATGATGATGAGAATCATGAACTACCGAGTGAAGCTCAACTTAGATTAAAACTCACGACCCCGTAACCACCAGCCGAGTTCTCGACATACTAAGCCATTGCGACTAAGTTTGTAAGACTTTCCAGGGAGACAAACCTTTCCATATGATTACGCGACTGTATGTACAAAGGGCTGTGGTCATGGGCAAGAACAGATTACCAGTTGCATGCTCATTAGAAGAGTGCCACCCAATCAGTGTTGGGGGTGCAATGGTAAAAGGTCAGAGACGATGGCGCCCCTGGGACTCGTTTGGCGAAGGGTTTCCGCCCCACGGGGATGCCCCGCTACTCCTTGGTGCTGCCTCGGCAGTCCATATTGCCGGTGCTGAACCTCAGTTGCTTGGTCCTGGGCTGTACTGCATTGTTGCTCTCTCTCCTTTCTTCAATGTATTCCCTGCCTTGCTGCCTCCCCTCCCTCCTACCCTAAACACTCGTTTTCGTCACTTGCAAAGCATCTTGAGATGCATTTACAAGATATGCAAATGTAAAGGAGTCCACGACGAACGAGGTACAACTGAGGTAGGGGGCTCTTTATTTTCGCCAGCCACACGACGACACTCGCAGGAACAGGAACCAAGGCCGTGTCCCCGAGTTATCCGCGAGCCCCCTCCTTTTGTCCCGTTTACCGCCCTCCTTCGAGAGTTCCAAACAGACGCACACCCCCCCCCTAATCAACCCTGCTTCAATTTCCCAAACAAGTCTCCAACCGACCCAGTATGACCAATTCCTCGGTTGCAAAGGTCTCGCGCTCCCCCCAATCAGCTCGCACAACACGGCTTGCGATAACTGGCCAATGCGGTACGAGCTGTACCGGTCATATTTATTCATCAATGGGGTACGCCCTCGGTGACCCCACAAGCTGTACCGTTTATATAATTAATCAATGGGGTATACATGCCCTCGGTGACTCTTCCATGAATGTAAATGTGTTGTTGTTTCGATTTAAAGCTTTCGTGACTGCAGGGATTCATCTTCTTGGTTCTTTCGGTAAAGTCACGTAGAAGGGAAGTAATACAATAAAATGTTTTTATTATATATTATTATATTATATTATAATATTATTTTATTATGTTTTATTTTTATTATTTTATTACTTCCCTTCTACGTGACTTTACCGAAAGAACCAAGAAGATGTGTTGTTGTTACCTGTAGTAGACTGCCACGTGGCCCTCATCGATGCGGTGAATGGAGGAGATGAGCAGAGCAAACATCAGGGCGACACCTGCCACCACCACTGCTCCCACCGACATCTTCTGCACACGCACGCACGCGCACACACACACACACAGAACTTCAACATACATACACACACACGCAGACAATCGACCCTTAGCCTCGACAGACAGCAGGGGGCAAGTGCAGTTCGCAAGCGCTAAGGCTGCGGTAATGCCCGGAAGTATCGGCGGTAGTGGTCAGCGGGGTCAGTAGTCAATTGATTTCATTATAAACAAGAGAAGAGAGCGTGATCTTAACACACAATGATTACTGCGAAATAAAACCTAAAACGTTTAAAAGTGTCACTGAGCGGAGAGACACTGGAGCATGTAATGCGAGCCGTAGATTCGAACCCATATCATTTGCATGTTGAAACTAAGCCGCCCTGTACTCTAACCCTCAGCTACAGTGCCTGCACAGACGGTTGGCAACTTGTGTATCTTGATAGCTGCCGTTTCTCACTCCATGATATCATCCGAGGCCGAGTCAACACCAAGCGAGGCACAGACCAGGTGCGAATACCATTTGAAGCCGTCATGCATGGTCAGGAATCGAAGACGGGCTGCTTAGCTGACAGTGTGGTCGGCTAATTCACGTCACCGCA
Organism: Entosphenus tridentatus; assembly: GCA_014621495.2. Lineage (NCBI taxonomy): Eukaryota > Metazoa > Chordata > Hyperoartia > Petromyzontiformes > Petromyzontidae > Entosphenus > Entosphenus tridentatus. The sequence continues at coordinate 10,306,446 of CM025617.2, forward strand.
ATACCAAAACATACAAGGGTGTATGTGCGCGCACACACAGCACGATTTCTTCGGTCACTTGCAGACAACTGCCCTTGTAAAGGTGCATCTACACACTCTATTCATCACACTTCATAAAAATAATACGTAGATGGAAACACTCAGGAAAACTAAATTCAAAGATCCCATCTCACAATTTGAGGTTCTTTGCGAAAGCGTTGGCAAGCACCTATTACGATTCGCATGGAACGAAACATGCGTTGAGATTGTTTAGATTGTTTTGGTGCTAGCAATGTCCAAATTATGGGCCACTTTGTTGAGCTATCATTTGTGGCGAGGTCGCTTCTGAAAAATAAGTGAATACCTCGTGGCTTTGCCTGGTGGGATGGAGATGGTTTAGCTGTATTTATGTGTTTGGGCAATTTGTTTACCTTTCTTGCCCTTTGCACTCTTATCGTGTTTTTGTATTGTTTGTTGTCGTAACGTTCTTACCCACTCCGACTGGACATCTGTGGAAGAAAAGAGCTTTATACCTCATCGGATTCCTCCAGTATAAATAAATATTCGGGTTCTGATATTTTCATTATTCGGGATATGGGCGTCGCTGGTACTGTAATCCAGCATTTGTCATCCATCCCGGGTTGCGCTGAGGTGGTGACAGTGGTGGCGGTGGTGGTGGGCCTTCTGGACTGCTGCAGCCCTTGGGATGAGGGTGTCTCCCACCCCACAACGCCGTATCTGCCAGGGACATTCCAGATTCTGACCCAGCAATGATGGAGCGGCGATAAATGCCCCAATTCCGGACCGTGCATGGCTTGGAGTGGAACAAGGAGGCGGTGGCATCACTGGCATCATCATCACCACTTGGAAGCTGCTGCCCTTGTTGCTCTCAATGGTGGAGATTGCAGGTTTGGGGGTAGGTGCTGCTGGAGTTGCCTAGGAGAGTTGCTGCAGGGCATCCTATAGATCAAATCAAGAGGGATCCTATAGATTGTACATAAGAATAAAAATCTTAATATTTATCTATACTAGAGGAATCTGATGAGCTATAAAGCTCTTTTGCACAGATGTCCAGTAAGGGCAGGTCAGAACGTTACAACAAACAATACAAACAAGATCGGAGTGCAAAAAAAGATATATATAAATAAAACTCAACTACTTTTTATATTACCAGGTAAAGCCCACTGAGCTATTAGCTTCCTTTTCAGAAGAAGCAGGTGATAGATGGTGTCGAGGATTCTTCGGTGTTGTTCAAGCTCTGTACCCATCCAGGCAAGTGCCGAGCAGTCCCATTACACTCCTGACTTGTGCCTTGCAGAGACGGCGGCAAGGCATTGGGAGAGACAAGAGGTGGGGCCACTGTGTCTGCACATTGCCTGACGTCAACTCGTGCTGTTGACGAACGCACCCTCATTTCAGCTCGAGATGACCTTGCGGAGACCTAGACCACGTTCGTCAAGTATCTGGTCAGACAAGCGTTGTGCGTGATGAGGTAGCTGAACTTGGGCTGCCAGGACGGTAGTGAAAGTGGACTGCTTAGGATGACACTACTCAAGGTTGGGCAAATCCATTGAGACGTCTTATTTACACGAACCGCAAGCTGCCACGGGGGAAGCAGATTTCATTAAACCCTGGAACATTATTAATGAATCCCATACGTCTTCTGGTGACATTGCAAAAAAAAAGCTCAATGTAATAAAAGTGGGCTGAAAACCCAGCCGCCTTGAAGATTCCTCCATCCCAAATACAAGAAAATGGTTGGGGAAATATTGGTTTCATGAAACTAGACTTTAAAAATTATTTGTGCTGGACGCACGAACCACGTAACGCTATGGGCCTACGCGTCCGCGTTGGTTGTCTGTCCGAGCAGCCCATCCCGCTATGTGCCACTCACCCATCTCGGAAGTTGTGCTGGAAAAAATAATGTAAATAGAATTTAAATCAAATTTATTAGGATTTAGGAGACATGCGTGATACTCAACACTAGCAAGGCAGCCAAACACAAGCCCCCTAATCAAACCGACAATAAATGTGTTGTTGAATGCCCTTATCATAAAACTACCACCACCATATGGACAGATGTTCTTTATCTAAAACCAGTTGAGAGGCCACCGAGCCACGTCTCATTTGGAAGGAAGAATGGATAAAAATTTACGTGAAAATAATTTGCTAAATCTTAAATAAATATCAACACAAATAGAATTTGTTTTCACTTTAAATAATATTTTAAAACCACACTCAACATAAACTGGTCCTTGCCAATCGAATGTAGAACTTCCAGCACTTTCTTGGAACCACAATTGGGTGTGAACTCTACCAAATGCTCTTATAAATGGAGAAAAAAAATCAAGTGATGATCATAGGGGGAGACCGATCCCTACCAAATGAAGAGAATTTCCAACAATTTCCGGAAATTGCCTCTCCTCGATTCTTGCCCAGTGATAGTTCCCTTCCAGTCTCAGATCCCAAGGCAACAATCTCTAGAGTGGCATGGGACAATATGGCCACGTGGTTCATGGGCGCAATAATTGGTCCTGATGGGCAAGTATTAGGAACCAGCAGGATCCGGCTCGATGTGCATGGGTTAATGCTAGGATTTGAACTCATCCACTAATGGGAGCCCCCTGCTGCTCAATCAACTGGGCTACTTCATGGCTTAAAAATAAATATTAACCAGATGTTAATAATTGACTAATGCCTAGCAACGCATGGACTTGGGATTCTCAAACCCAATGGGGGCTTTGTGGCCTTTTCCAGCTTTATCCAAACAGCCCGTGATTAGGAAGGATATTGGTCATAAGAATGTGATTTTTGCTATATGCACACCCACAAATGCATCTGCTACTCATCATCCTACTGCTGGACAAAGGCCTCCACAAGCTCTTGCCATCTTACATGATATTGTGATGTAACAATCCATATAGCTCCTGCACACAAGCTGATCTCATCACTCCATCTCCACGGTGGATGCCCTCTTGGGTGTGTTTCTGTCAATTGGCTGCCATACTACTTTGATTTGGGCACTGCCGGCAATCACAATCTTGGCATAACTGATAAGAAAAAAAGCTGATGTAAAGTTAAATATTAGATTATAGATGAGAAGTGGTACAATGGTTACCGTTCTGCACCGTGAACCCAATGCCATGACTCACATCAGCGGCAAATGATATCCGAATCTGTCCGAGGCATCCCTTTCACCAATCTGCAGAGATCAGCGTGGTCAGGTATGGTCAAACAACCTCCATGACTGGCAGCATGGGAGGGCCTTCATCTGTAAATAAGTATCCATCAGAGTTGAATCTAACAAATGTGTAATTGCCTAATGTCAAGTTTTTAGTAATTTTATCGCTACCAAGCTGATACGCCTGATGGGTGACTAGATTGAAAGCAGGATGTCTTTCAACTTTTTTTTCATTTTGCATCAGGGAATTACACTCGTGGTCAAATTAACCTCATGGCGGTACCCCGGGGTATAAAATAATAAAAAATGGCCGAGGCAATTAAATATTTTATTTCTGGGACACTATTTTTTCAGGGGTGTACTTCACTCTGCTAATGATTGTCAAAACGCCAATCATTAGCATAAAAAAATCCGCTCTCGAAAAATTATACTTTGAATAGTGCATCGTGTACAGCTCGTCGAGATGAGTCGATTGCCGCATCGCCGACCATCAAGAGACAAAAAATGACTCATTCACAGACATTATGCGAGAGCGAGGTACTATCGTCCCATGGGTTACCGCCATGAGGTTCAAATGAGCACCGTGCTGAATGCAGGGGTTACCTTCCTGGAAATTGCCGTGTTGGGCAAAACCGCGTTTGACATACTAAGACCTTGTAGGAAATAAAATATGTTAAGATACTTTTTTTTAAAACACGCTTTAATGAAATGTGCCGTACGAGTAATGGCAGAACTCCACGACTCCAGGAAGTGGGCCATGTAGCTTGCCATAACGTCAGGGGCCGTGGTGATTTACAGCCAACGTGAGTTGAGCGTGGACAATTAGACCCGTATAAATGATTGTTCAATTTTTATTTTTTATTTTAATGATATAATAGAGTCTTGTCATCAGTATGACATAGGTATATCAAGTTTGCAGTCGATAGTACATTGGAAAGTGGGTAAAAATTGAGTTACAAGATTTTTTGAAGATACGACAACAGACAGAGGGAGTTAAATAAAAGCGTGTAAAATTGAGGAATGTTCCTGGGTCCGAAATCACCCCCTCTCTTTGTTTAAACAATTCGACAAGACTTCCACCCAGCACAACACACGGCTGCCTTTTGTCTTGTATTGGCTATGATTGTGTCCGTTGGAATTGCCGAGTTTGAGGCATAATGATACGATTGTTAAGGCAGGGACCTACCAGTAATAAAAAATGTATGGTACTACAATAGACAATACAGATATAGATAAGTTGTCTATCACTGTGCCAGATTTATAGTCCACACCTCACAATTGAAAACATCTTCAATACAATACACGACAATGAATTAAATCTTCATTTTTTTAATGATAAACAGGTCCCCCTCTTTGCAATAAAAAGGCATGGTGTCTCAGATCTAAAACACTCACTTGGTGAGATAGGACATGTTTATCGTAATCATCCCATCGGAGGCGGCAACACGAACAGAAACCACGTACAACCACGCACACTCATACTCCAGGACCCACGGGCTCACTCCCACCCTCACCCTCCCTCCCAGTGTGCCCAGCCTTAGTGAGCACAGGGCGTTACACATCTCGCTTGTTGGTCCTGAAACGATGATGAAAATTCCATATTACCGTCATGCTTACTATTACGCCAACCTTGTTCTTGATGTAACCCAGGTCGCCCTTGCAAAAGAGGCAATGCTGGTCCCGTGCGTCCCAACATATTTATTTATCTCCTGGTTAGATAAAGGAAACAATCAGGTGACCACTCGTTCACTGATCCCAATATTGTAATCTATGAAACAAACTTAATAGTCACCGATTGTTACTTCGTACTTTAACAATGGAAAATAATAAACATTTTCTAAATCACCTTCACGTCACTCATTGCTTTGTTCAATGCACACTGCAATAGCAATGCATTAGCAGTAGCCCAATCGTCAGTGTACTCAGCACTGGGGCATTTCAGCCCTTAGTGTGGTTAGGAAATTCCTTATGCAAATGCTGGGGAAACACCGGATTTATTTAAAAACTGGCTCAGTGCCGAGTGTGCTGATCCCTAACATTGCTCATGTCTGCCTTCTACCCATAAAACATTGTTCATGGCTGGCTACCATCCACAACATCTACAAGCGTTACATTATGACCCCTTGCCCATGAAAACTGTTCGTGCCCGACTCCTGTCCACAATATCAGTGAACATTGTTCACGGCTAGGCACTGTGCCATATAATTAATGGAAATTCACAAACACCCGTTCCTGCACAAAACATCAGGGTTTCAAGTGGAAATGCTTTGACGGGGCACATGATGCTCCACAGAGTTCTCCACTAAAAACTAAACGATTTTTATTTTATTTATCTGGTAAGGCCCACTAAACTGAATAGCTCTTTAATCAGGAGCGACCTGGCCACAAATGACAGCCCAGCGAAGTGGCTTATCATGTGCAAATGTACAGCACCCAAATACTCTTAAACGCGTGTTGATTCTAAATGTGGAGGAAAATTCCACGCAACCATGGGGAGAACATGCAAACTTCAAATATACAGGAGTCAGGGTTGGGATCGAACCCACAGCCTCTTGTATCACAGGTGAGGTAGTTAACATCTCGCCACCGTGCACACCGGTCTAAGCCTGCCTCGCCTAAACAAACACTACTGGGCAAGATTATTTCACTGACAGTCAGAAGGTAAGATTCTCACAAGAAGAACACAAAACTGCCTTGGCGACATGATATATTTATTAAGACACATTCATATTGCCACTAAAACCTTAGCCATTAGTTAAGTTAATCTATGAGAAACATACCGCAATAGCAAAGAACTCTGGACCAACCAGCTGGAACACTTGACCACACTGTCAGGATGCATGTTTACAGACCGCAATTAAAAGGTCTGAAACACGAACTCGAAAAAAATGCCACAGGAACAAGACTGCTCCACTTAGCGTCATGGGTTGGCATTTTTGTCAGCTCTAGGGAAATGAAGCATGCATGCAGACCACGAGTGATGTTCTCAGCCTTCCCTAATTTTAGTTCTGCTTCTGTTCACAGTAATTACAGTTGTAGCATTTTCTGTGTTATGTTTGATGGATTATCCCTATTATCACTTAAATTTGACCAGGCCAAGCAGTAGGTAGCAGAAGACTTCTCAAACAAACAAAGCCGGGAGTTCAAATTCCAGTTGGAGCCCCCAAACTCACTGCATTTCCCTTCGTAGACTGAGAAAGCATACATTTATGAAAAAATAAGAATAGGTTTTACCCTTTCTGGCAATAAAACAGGTGTTAAGGTGTTCAAACACCAACTAGAAACCTTCTTGCAAGAAATCAAGTTCTCATTAATGACAATACTTGTGGTAAACATGCAAACAAACATGTTCTGAAAATATATGCATTGTCTTTGAAACGGATTGGCCTACACCAGAGAGACAACCTTCTTTTGGGCCTAGTCTCACCAACGTCAGACCAGAGAACGCCAAAAGGCGAACAGCACAAAGTCAATGCACTATCAGAGCATTTATAGCTCGGGGACAGCAGCTACAAAATGGGACCTTTTTTCCGGTATCAAAATATGAAAAAATAAATTGGTTTTACCCTTTCTGGCAAGAAAACAGGTGTTAACATGTTCAAACACCCAATAGAAACCTACATTTCCACGTACCCCGTTTTTCATTGTCTTGAGAAGCAGGTGCAAGGTGAAAGTTATGTGCTCTATAAATTCAAATCGTTTTACACTTTAAAACGAGTACCACTGTGCGAAGATGTTATCAACGGATTTCCTAAGCGGACATCGCATATCCCTCCCATAGGAAAGTACCTTCCCCCATTGGCTCAGGGATTGCAAACAGGAGGAGAGCACTGCCCCCGAGCTCTTCAAAGCATGGAGGCACTTTGCCCTCGGCCTTATCGGTTGTAAGTTACAGTTTGGTGATCTTGCGCCTACTGTAGAGTCCACTCACTCGATATTAGACTGGGTGAGGTGGAGAGCCAAGCCTCTCATCCAGACCATGCATGGACATGAACCGTATCACAGCATCAGACCATCACACGCTGCAGAGACCGGATGCGTGGATGGAGACATCCAGGACACTCCGCTGTACGAATGTGGTAAACAAATAAAAAAACATCTACTGAACTCTCTACTATTAAGTCACTCCCCAGAAACATCTCTGAAATCCACACCACATCTCCCAAAAGCCCTTCATTGGATATGAAAAACTTAACATGGTTACTTCAAAATTGTCCCTATTAATCCATACGACATTAAATCAACGCAGACTCGGGAGGTGTGTTTCGGTAGACCCCTCACAGAAGTGAGAAAGAGAAGAGTGAAATCAACACACACTTGCATATGAGGTGGTGCCTGTACGGGGATGTACAGCAAGCGGGTTTCTGGGAGACTATTTGTGCAGAATAATCCGTCTACCCTTGTACAAACATCACCATCTGGTTTTTTTCTGCATGTCCAAAAACAAAAAAAGGAAATGGCCAAACATCCCAACTGGAAGCTGAGAAAGCCTTTAGAACTTGTGGGGGTAAAGATTTCAAACTATGATTAGCTATACGGTCATTACAATTGATTGCACCAAATCACAGATATATCAGATTAGTTGTTTGTCATTCTGTGCTTTGGCCGAAAGATGTATTTTTCATTATGAAGACGCATGTTTTGACAATACGGTACCCCTGGTGAGTGAACGTGGCATCAACATCGCGGCTCTGATATGTACCCATTCATAATTACTTTAATTATGAATAAATGTAATTCACATTCATAAGGACCTGGAAAATATAATTAATGTTGCTTATATATGACCGTGCAGAAAGCCAGATGCAATACATTGCATTAACGTAAAGTATTTATCGCATAATTAGGTATACATTTACAATTTCACATCTGTTGCTCTGTAGCGTTTTGAATTTTCTGCAAACATTTCTTAAATAAGAACGTAATGATTGCACAGGAGGTTAAATTAGCTTTAACTATACTGCACTTAACATTCTTCCAAATGTTCACAATTTAGCCAATAAAAAGTAACGCAGAAGAGAAGGCCAGGGCGCACTCGGAGATCCACATGTTTACCATCTCCAGATTCAGGTACCCATTTGTCGAACTCTCTTCTCACCATCCCGCACACCAGTTGGGGTTTCGAAGTTTCACACATCTGCATTATCCACCAACTTTCACAAAAACAAAGATCCCCAGTATAGTGCTGTTAGCGAACACCTATGAAGAGCGGAACGGCACACGAGGTGGTGGGTGGCCAGCACCACGCCTGGCACCTTTGTCTCCCTAGTGGTGATGTTTATACACACTGCACCAGATACTCATTTGAGGCTGAGTCGACCTAGAGGAGGCCCAGAACTGGTTTAGAAAATTGCCACCGGTATTGGCCGTGAGCGGGAATCAAACTCGGGTCGCTGGGTTCCGTAGCGCAGCGCGCTAACCACTACACTACCGCTCCCTATTTTTGCTCTCCTGTAGATACTAGCTCGCTCTCCTTACAAGTGAGAAATCTCGCTCACTCTACTGCACGCGTGACCGCCGGATCTCTCGTATGTGCATACTCACAAGCCTACTTTCGAGTGCACATTCTCGCTTGCAATCCTGCACTTTCAAAAAAGTAAGTTGGCTTGGATGGGACACATTACTCAATTAGGATTACAAATGGCAATCGTCACCCTTCCCATGGCACACAAATGCTACCTTGCAGGTCAGGACTGAGTCACCCTTTGTCACGCATGGACAGCTGCCAATGGGGTTCCCCTTCGAATGGTTAAAATGAGATGAGATATAAGGAGCTTTGAGGTGCCAAGGCATTCTAAGATTATGAATGGGAAAGACCGCCGAGGAGGGAACACGAGTGAGAAGACAATCATTGCAGCAATGGAGTGACGAGATCAGTGAATGTGGAAGAGGGAGATGGACTGTGACATTGCAGGGCTGTGAGAGATGGCGAGTGCACATTTATTCCACCATCTGCCTTTCTTTGCCATTTGTCTGCAGATAAACAGGGATAACAGGACGACAACTCTACTCATCCGGCAATTATCCTTCCCACCAATAACGCCCTCACTGCAGTGTGGATAAGAGGCGTTGTACTTTACTGTGGCGGAAGTGGGCTCTTTTAGTATCGCTTGTTAATTTGCATTTTTAAAAATCCTGAATATTCCATTGTACGTCATATTTTCTCAATGTATATGCATCTCACTTGCAAAATGAGACGTGTCTCAATGGGCTCTTGCCTGGTTTTAAATCACAGACTTGTTTTATTGATTTGCTCCTTGGGATCCACAATTAAGAACCACCATATCTAGCTTAGCCTCTACGGGTAGCAGGAACCTTGTACAAGGCGAAGGGAACGATTGTCACAATGAGTGAGGAATTAAGGTTCAGCAGTAATTACGTATGTCGATGCCACCAGGCCTAGCCATCGCTTCTTTCCTTGCTTCTGCTAGATCCAGAAGTTGTTACACAATCAAAATGAAAAAAACAAGGTCTGCTCTTACAAGCGTTATCATCTCCCATAATCTGGCTTCAAATCCCCCATCTTAGGTCGCCTACCTTCTGGGTGTAACACCAACAACGCCTGTAGGTATCGGTAACTTGCCCTCCACAGCCCTGCGCACACGTGCAGTACGCATCGCAGCCTCCTCTTTGAGCTACGTGTAGAATTCTCTCTTGCCATGTTCCATTGCAAACTTTAAATTTGCTTTCCATACCGTCATGACATTCTTTGAATTCTTAGCACGCACCTGTATTCAAATGCGAGGAGCGTTTTTTCTTGTTTTGTTATGGCCAGAATGTATCCCAGTTGGTACAGGAGCAGAGCTTTTAATCATGAGTAATTCATTTAAAATCCAGGTCAAGATTTACTTTGACCATTATATTTTTTTCGGTAGAGGTCAATAAAATGGTCCCTGAAGACCGGTTGCTCACGATTGTAATGTTGACTTTTCACAAATTCCATATTCCCGTGAACGACACTCATTGCTCATTTCAGGCACGACCTTATTTTCAACAGATTATCATGCGTCTGTGTTTTACATGGGATCCACAAAGGGTTGCTGCAACAAAAATAACCAATTTGGTTTTATTGACATGATTGTTGCATAAAGTAACGTGCCATTTATTAACAACGAAGTTAGCTGTAATGCAGCCCCATATCAATGGTATATCACAGGCTCACAGGTTCAAGTAATGTCACACAACATCTGATAGCCACATGCACACACACAATGATAAAAAAAATTCTAAATAATACCAGAATACAAGTGTAGTGGGTTCAACTGATTTGTAGACATACTCTTGGAGGCAACACATTTATTAATACCAACACACTTAACACAAAGGGGTAACTGCCCCTTTACCAGATAATAACCTATGGTGGTGGACCACCAGGATAACTACATGAGTTACACTGGGAGTAGCTACAACGGACCGGACTCCAGCTTGGGTCCAGGTCCAGGTCCACGTGTTGGTGACTTCTTCTTGGGTGTAGAACGTAGATCTTCAGATGACAACAGCAACACTGAACCTCAGTCCCTCTCAGGGACCCGGTTTAAATGCTCACTGGCCATGGCTGGCTCCGCCTTTGGCCACGACCACCTTCTCGAACATTCTAGCAGGATCTCGCCCGGCACGTGACCACCCCCAGCCCCCACTTGGGGCCCCTGTGTAGATCTTACCCGTCAAGTGCCTTCCAGGGTCAACCAGAGTGCCATGGCCTGGGGTAACCTCATTCCATGGCTGACACTCTCACACTCCATTCTGTAGGAGTCAGCACTGCATGCAACGCGTGGTGCCACCGAGCGCTATGACCCAGGGCTCACCGAGCCCCCTCTAGGGCTGGTACTACACCCACATATACGGGGTGTCCGCGATGGTAATACATCGCACTCCGTGCCTCGCTAGAGCCGGCATTACCAGTGACATCCACGATGTCGCTATATACGTGATGTCCGCGATGTCACTACATCAACCCCCCCCCCCCCTTTCGTAGCACTCAACCGTCCCGGCTGTCAACTCCCCCTTAATCGAACCAAGTGATTAGGGTGATAAAAAATGAGTAAAAAGTAATTAAAATGCTGTGTGCCTCAACAAGTAACAATAACCAATTAAATACCGAAGCCCACCTATACAATATATACACTACCGACAAATGTACATTAACAACAGGGAAAAGGGTGTGAGTACAGAACACGAGGGAAAAAAATGCAGTTAACCGCGAACGCTCGGAATCCCCTTCATCGCCAACATCTCCCACCCTCACCGTGTAACAACACCCGCAGCACAATAAGGGATAGGTTCAGCCAATAGCCGAAACGGCTTACCGAGTGCGACAACCAACTGATGTTGTGTGGGAGTGTGTGTGCATGGGGATCATGAAACCCGAAGAGTTTTTGATCGAGTCCTCATGGCCGGGCCTCCAGGGGAGGTGGACTTGCTCTCTCTGGAGGCCCCGGGGGGAATATGTAAATGTCCCGTCGAACCCTCACGAAGAGCAGTAGGCCGGGTCGATGGGTTCTCCTCTCCCGAATCCAGTGGAGATGGCGCAGGCGGCGGCGCTGGGGATGTCAGGCGCGTGGCACCTTAGTGTGCAGTGGACCGAAGGACAGTCGGGCGGATGACGTCGGTGATCCGGGGAACCGTCGTCGTGGTACGTGACAGCCCAACGAGACATGTCCCGGCAGGCCGCAGCTGTAGCACATGAAGGGGCTGCTCCCGGGACGAAGAGATGTCTTCCGCCGTTGCTGGTCGTCCACCCGCTGCACCATGCCATCCCCTCGCCCGCCTCCACTCTGGGTCGCTGCGCAGGCTGGGACGGTCTCCACGTCTTCAGGTGTATCCGGCCCCTTGCAGGGCGCAGTACACGCCGCCAACCCCGTGTGCCGTTGCAAGAGCTGGTGAGCCTGAATGTATCTCGCAACCTTGATGGACGAAAGATCGTCGTCTACAGCTGGCAGAACGACGTTAAGGTCCTTAGCTAAAGCCAGCAGTCTCTCAAGAACCAACGAGTTGACTCCGTCATGGTCCATCCTCGGAAAGGCAGTCTTCGCTAGCGCCAAAAGTGCGCTACGGAAGGCAAGGGGCATCTCGGTTTCCCCTTTCCTTCGCGGAGTGAACTTGTGGCGCACGTTCGACGGTGGCTCGTAAATTGCCGCCACTTGGTCGAAGGCTTGAGTCAGCGTGGCCCTCTCCGACGGCGGGATAAGAAACGCTGACAGGGCGTCGTCATGAAGGGCAGCGGGCAGTGCTCTCAGTGCCTCCGCCTCTGTCCACCCCGCGAAGTCGGCGTTCGTCAGGAACCGCCGCTTGAAGGCCACCCAATCGCATCCGGCGGCTATGAATTCTTTGACAAAGGGAAGTCGTCGCCGAAGAGATGGAACGTCCACCGGCGATTACGACGCAGCTTCGGATTTGGCGGGTCCCGTGCTCTGCTCTTCCGAGAAGATGCCGGCTGCCAGCACGGGCTGCGCCACGGCGGTTCCCGCTTGGCAGTTAAATGGCGGCGGAAACTTCGTCCCCGCGTGGCTGCATTGCTCCCGTTTCCACCGCTGGCTCCGCGATGTGGGGCTCCGTGAGGATGGACGCCGCGGCGTGGAGAAGTTCTGCGAGGCGGCCGTGTACAGCCTGGAGCACCCTCCTTGTCGGCGTTGAGCTGTCGCGTGCCCAGTCGGAGCTCTGCTATACCGGTAATGCTTCGCCTCCATCCTCCGGGGCTGTTTGCGGGATGAAATCTTCGTCTTCGTCGTCCTGGTACGTAGTCTGCGGCGCGTAGACAGTCTAATGGCTAGCTAAGTAAAATATCATTTGGCCACTTCAGACACCAGTTGTAGTGGGTTCAACTGAGTTGCAGACGTACTCTTGGAGGCAACACATTTATTAGACCAACACACTTAACACAAAGGGGTAACTGCCCCTTTACCAGATAACAACCTGTGGTGGTGGACCACCAGGCTAACTACACTAGTTACACTGGGAGTAGCTACAACGGACCGGACCCCAGCTTGTGTCCAGGTACACGTGTTGGTGACTTCTTCTTGGATGTAGAACGTAGATCTTCAGATAACAGCAACGCTGAACCCCGGTCCCTCTCGGGGACCCGGTTTATATGCTCGCTGGCCGTGGCAGGCTCCGCCTTTGGCCACGACCACCTTTTCCAACCCTCTAGCAGGATCTCAACCCACACGTGACCACCTCCAGCCCCCACTTGGGGCCCCTGCGTAGATCTTACCCGTCACATGCCTTCCACGGTCAACCAGAGTGCCATGGCCTGGGGTAACCTTATTCCATGGCTGACACTCTCACACTCCATGCTGTAGGAGTCAGCACTGCATGCCACGCATGGTGCCACCGAGTCCCCTCTAGGGCTGGTACTACACCCACAAATACGGGGTGTCCACAATGGTAATACATCGCACGCCATGTCTTGCTGGAGCCGGCATTACCCAGTGACATCCACGATGTCGCTACATACGTGATGTCCACGATGCAAGTGCATCGCACGCCGTGCCTCTCTAGGGCCGGCACCACACAGTGACATCCGCGATGTCACCACACAAGTGTGAGCTTGGTTTGGAGTTGGGTATAGATTTTTAAGATGGTGTTAAATATGAAATTGATCCAACGTGTTTACGAGGATGACAGTCCACCGAGGTTATCCGTTTTGTTTTGCAAGGGAAATCTTGGCAGGTTTAGTTAGGCAATGTGCACATCCTTTCTTTGTAGAGCAAAGTCAAATGTATCATCCAGCCAGCTTGGGGTGGTGCTCATCTCTGGTGGAAGCAAATAGCACCAGTGGTGCAATTCCACATTACTATTGACAGGGCCAGTCTCTCAATACAACTGCTGGTGACTTTCGACATAAGCAGTACTAAGTTTATCTACCCAGCAAGAATGATAATAAATGTAACTAACGGCCTTCTAAATGTAGTGTAATCTACCACTCTTGTCACTTCGCTACATGCTTAGATTTGTTTGAATTCAAGCTACAATAGGGCACAAGATTACCCATTCCATTGACATAATGCAATGGTGGCTTCTATGTACAAAGGGTCAGAGCGCTCTGAGATTATGTAATTTGCAAAAAAGGGTTGGGAAACTATAGTCACAAGGAACGGGTTAAGTGGCAAGCTGGCAATTACTCCTGAGTGAACTGTCCAGCCAGTTTAATCAACCGGCTGGGAGTGAACTTCAACCTTGTGCAATCGCATAACAGATTGTATGGACAAATCAGGACAGTGTGGTAATAATATTCATGTCCCCAAAACTGAAAAGCAGTAGCAGCCACATACGTAGAGTATCGTCCGAGCCCTCACACCATCTTTAAACCTCAGCCCTACCCTGAGGTTGGGGTTAAAACAAGTTGTTGTCAAGACCCTTGCCATAACCCTCATGCGAGCCCATACTTTAAAGATAGCCCAAGCCTCCACCCTAAAATTAACCAAAACATAACCGAACTATAACCGATATTGACCTCAACCGCGACAATAACCCCAACTCTAAACCAAACACCCTGGCCCAGCCTTAAACTACAGCCATAACCAAAAGCTCAACGATGGCATTTATGCCAAGTCCCTTTTATATAATCTAAAAACAACTCTTGCCATACCCCTGACTAACCGGAGACTTTTCGAGTTTCCTCTCACTCGTGCCATGCATATTATTTTGTATTGCTCCCTAGATTTCCATTGTACATAATTGTCGTTGTTTATTAGGTGTGTTTATATATTTAAAAAAATCCCCTGCCTGTTCTGTGGAGCCCTCTGGAAAACGTCCTCCCTTCCTGTGCAACCTGCTACCACATCAGCCGTTTTGGCCGGGTCATGAATGCAAAATAATCTAAGCTCAATGGACCTTATCCAAAATAAACTGACCGACTTTCCCCAACTATTACTCTATACAACATCCCGACCCTAACGTGAGAACCGATCCTACTCTAGTCCTATCTCTGCCGATAAAAGTCATGATAACCAAGATTCAACGCTCATGCAAGATCAGCCCAGCCATAAATCTATCGTCGGGACTTTCAGAACAGCTCAGCTCTGGTTAGTTGCATAAACACCTACATGAAGGTATACGCATGAAGTGGAATAAATTAAAAGCAAACCTATTAAATAATTGAGGATGTGTTACTGGCCACGGACCCCAACACTAACCTTGACCCCTGACCCTATATAAGTGGCTTCACTTCCTATGTCTCAACGTCTCCACGTGTCTTGCCCAGTATTGCAACACATTCAAGGTTTCCCCCAACTTACACGGCTTTAAATAACAAAGTGCAACTCACAAGGAAACACAATAGCAGCTACAACATCTATGCTGTGTCCCAGGATGTCTCGCAGATTACGGCTTCGTGAATGAGAAAAAAATCTATCTTTTTTTTTATTATAACCAAGCGCGTTACGGCCCTTTGATGCTCCACGGGTGAAGAAGCTTCAACCAAATAACCCAACAGGTGCGCAGGGATACGCTTGGTGCGGCCACCGTGCATACCAGGCGTTATAGGTTAACAGGAGTAACACAATCTATAATATAGGGGTTTTTTGGGGGGTAGATCGCGTAAATATAAAAGTGTCGTTAAACCCGCCAATTAATAAGGTTTATCAGAACATGCCAATTCGTTACTAGTACAGCAACACCGTTGTGTTAACCAACAAAATCCACAACATCAGGCGTCGAAGCAGAGGACACTACAACAAATCCAATGTTCGCTAGCCGCCTCCACCTGCAGGCGTGGTGAAGTTTGGTGAAACCAAATGTTAAATGGGCGCCCTGAGTGTAGTGTGTTAAGTGTGCTGCTGCTGTACGTGCAGCTTGTGTTGCAGTAGTAGCAGCAGTAGTAGCAGCAGGAGTAGCCGTCGCTGATCGTGTTGTAGAAGCTCTTAGTGTAGTGCTGCTAACTCGTGTAGCTCAGTAGCTTCTGTGGTGTGGAGAAGTAGTCGCTCGTGTAGTCGCTGGTGGAAGGGTATTCGATTGGTATTAGCTACTAGTGTAGCAATATCATTAGCGAGTGTAAGTCGTGGTGGTGTATGCAGTTGCAGTATTAGAAACTGGTGTAGCAATATCATTAGCGAGTGTAGTGGTGGTTTATGCAGTTGTAGTATTAGCCACTAGTGTAGTAGTAGACAGTGCAGTGGCGATAGTGTAGTAGTAGCTGGTGTAATGGTAGTTAATACTGGTAGTGGTAGTACTGTACTCGTATGTAGTGTGGTGTTGGTACTGTAGTAGCTAGTGTAGTGAAAGTACTGTAGTAATAAAAGTGTGGTTGTGGTACTGTTGTA
This sequence comes from Entosphenus tridentatus, assembly GCA_014621495.2. Lineage (NCBI taxonomy): Eukaryota > Metazoa > Chordata > Hyperoartia > Petromyzontiformes > Petromyzontidae > Entosphenus > Entosphenus tridentatus. The sequence goes on from CM025617.2 coordinate 10,322,865, forward strand.
GTACTAGTGTAATGGTAGTGTAGTAGTAGCTAGTGTAGTGGTAGTGTAGTGGTAGTAAGTGTAGTGGTAGTGTAGTGGTAGTACTAGTGTAGTGGTAGTGTAGTGGTAGTACTAGTGTAGTGGTAGTGGTAGCTAGTGTAATGGTAGAGTAGTGGTAGTACTAGTGTAGTGGTAGTG
>CM025617.2:10343733-10390037 GCA_014621495.2 Entosphenus tridentatus
CCCCCCGAGTGTGGGTAAAACGGTAACTTGAAGGAATTAGTTCTCTGACATCATCTTCTGTGGGCCATTCTCTAACACTCGGGAGTATTGACTGCATTACGAGGGTTCTGATGGCATAATTATTCTTATGAAATTTTACCAATAGCGCTATTGGAATACAACTGAGGGAAAAAAGGACGCTTTTAATGATATGAAAAAAAACATTCACCAACACATGAATCGGGCTCTTACGTGTTGGATGAATACTTTCCAGCCATGTCCTCAATACATGCGTCCAATCTCGCATTAAAATCCACTTTTTGGTGGTTACTTTGGTCCCCCCCCCCCCACCGTATTTTTCTTCTTCTTAATAGTTTTCTTCACAGTCCACACACGTGGGCTGTGGCCAGATAGCCTGGCAGTCGGCCTGCTTGCCGCAGAGCCAGCGTCAGCGATTTAGATGGTCAGTTCCTGCAGATAATTACCAAAGCATGCTGCTGTCTGCTGCAGAGTGCAGTTTGTGTAACTCGACGTCAGTGGCATGAAAACGCCACCGTCAGGATGATCATCCAAGCGCCTTAAAAGTAGTGGTGAAACATCAGAGAAAACTGGGGCTGATCACCGGCTGATGCACCATATTCTTTAAAAGTCGCATGAATTAAAACATAAAAATGTATATATGCATTCATCTTTGGTTCTTTCGGTAAAGTCACGTAGAAATAAATTAAATTAAATAATAATAGAATACCACGGTTCCATTGCAAGAGAAGCAACCGTCATCAGGTACAAATGAATGAGAAAACAACCATCATAAACTTGGGAAATATAATTTAATTTCTCTCTACGTGACTTTACCGAAAGAACCAAAGAGTAATTCCTGCAGTCACGAAAGCTTGGAATCTTGTATCAATGCATGTTTAACTTATTTTGCACCAAACGTAGCTCAGTGTGCTAATCGGAGGTGCGGTCATTCTAAAAATGGTTAAAACCACAACACAGTACACACAAAAAACTCATGAAGAATCACATACTTCTCTGCTTGGTCTTTACATTGAGCGTAGGGGTGGGGAATGTTGTGCTTACTGAGGGCCAATGAAGACTTTCACACAACCTTTAGCAGTGACAGCAGTAAACTACCCCTCGAGTACTCAATCGGAGCTGCTAAGACGCTTGCTGGGATGGATATGTATAGTTTGTGGGCCACATTGAAGTGGCAGCAGGCATTATGTATGTGTGTGTGGGCCACATTACATGAAGTCGCAGGCCAGATACAGCACAAGTGCTGTGGGTTTCCAACCCTGATTTAATGGAAGACACAGACCAAAAAGACACAGCAATTATCCTGACTTTAAAGTCCTGGTCACGTGCTCTCTAGTGACGTTACCAAGGTGTGATGCCTTTAAATTCTACAGTAAAGTCACTAAATCACTCCTCATCGTGACTTTTGAAAGTGTTTTTTTTTAAGACAGCCCTCATCGTGAAGACATGCACCCAGGCTGTGTGTCCGGGGCTGTCTCAAACTGGTTTTATGTTTTTATTATACAACAACAAAGGCACTTTAAAAAGTCACGATGAGGAGTGATTTAGTGACTTTACTGTACTGCACATTTCCAGGAGTGACACCTTCGTAACTTCACTGGGGAGCACCTAACGACACGACTTCAAAGTCGTATTTTAATCTCATTACACAAAGCTAATATCGTCTTGAAGATTCTTTGCTAGCGAGAGCATCTCCTCTTCCGATGCACATTCTCCCCTATTGGTGTGCGTTTGATTCTGCGAAAACTGATACGTTTTCAAAGCTCTCCCAAAAAAAAGAACAGCCTTCATTTTTTGTATTTAAATATAAAAATTGCATTATTTATAGAATGACATTGCCCAGTAGTGGCATATAGAGGCAGAAAGTGACATTTTAAAAATGTAATTCTGGACGTGCACCAGCAGAACAAACTCCAATTGTAGCCGTCTTACCTGGCACATGAACTCCGGAATGACACGGTGGAATTTGGACCCTTTGTATCCGAAGCCTTTTTCCCCAGTGCACAGAGCGCGGAAGTTTTCTAAAAAATAAAAGGCGCAGAAAAAACAACACCCGCTTTCTCCGCATGCTTCGATACGTTAGCGATTGTTACACATGCCTCCAGATTCAGAGTGTATCGGGCGGAATCCAGTCTCTGCTTCTTGGAGGAGCAAACGATTTTGAACATAGTAGAGTATTCTTTATCTATTCGAGTGAGATGAACAATTAATTCTCTCCACTTTTGAAGCTATATAACTTCACTTATATAAACCAAATATAATAATGCCCTTATGATCCATGGACTACTGGCTTATCATGCTCCAGTTGGGAATTACTATGGCAGGAACCAGTCTGCCACCAAGTTGTGCAGTTTTACCAGATAGTAGTTACTTTATTGACCCTAGAGTGATGATGGTAAGGCTGAGCTAACATTGGCCAGGTTATGAAATCAACTGCATGTTTGCCAGCCAGGTGCTGCCCCACCAACTGAGCCATATCCTGTTATATGACGAAATTGTTTGACATATTTCATAATAATAATAATTATTATTATTATTTATCCAGGAAGGCCACACTGAGTCGTCAGACTCTTTCAGGGGGATTCAAAATTGTGCTTTTATTTTAAGATGTGTTCTGCCAATTAATGAGTGTTTATTATACCTGGAGAAAACCCACGCCTGCGAGGGTGCAACACTCGATACCCATGCAGATGGACATGTGAAGAGAATTTCACAACATTTGTGTGATCCACCAACCGTCGCCTCCAGTGCTGCATTATAGGCCACGTGCATAGCCACCACTGCCTGGCTATATGCACCGGGGTATCCATGATAATACATTATACTGTAATTATTCATTAATTATAATTAGGCAGTAGGTTTGACCTAACATTAACATGGCGGTGCGTTTCAACCATTAAAATACGCGCCATCCGCTTGAAAGTGGACTTTACAGATGCCGTGACGTCTTTCGCAAAAGAGCAGGCCAAATTAATATATTTTTTAATTACCTGAAAATTACTCAATTAGGATGAAATATAGCAATCATCATTGCCCCACCACCGCCTCTCTTCCCCGCCACTCTTGAAAAAGAGTCATGAGATTCGGTGAAACTTTCCTGGATTAAACAAGCGTAATAATAAAATTACTCAATTAGGATGACATATAGCAATCATTATCGCCCGACCACCGCCTCTCTTCCCCGCCACTCTTGAAAAAGAGTCATGAGATTCGGTGAGACTTTCCTGGATTAAAACAAGCGTAATAGTAAAAAATAAAGGTTATTAAAACTATAACCACGCACACACTTTGTATGTGCGTTGAACTTCTTTTGCACCATACATAGCCAAGCGTGCTAATCGGAGGTGCGGGGGAAGTAAAAAAACTAAACACAAAAAGCAGTTTTAAAGAAATAAGTTTTCAAACTTGCATAGCTCCAGTGGCTTCTTAATATCGGAAGGAAGAGCATTCCAGACGGCCGCAGAAACACATGCGAAGGTGTGCGATGCAGCGACCGTCTTTGTTCGATGGGCAGCCAAAATCCGCTGCGAGGATGACCGGAGTTCACGTGATGATGGTTTACGTCCCTTGACGAGATCAGCAGCAAGGTAATTGTGGTTCATTTGTGGCAAGCACTTTGTGTGTAACGAATGCGACCTTGAAATGCATATGATAATGTCGCACTTACAATGTACTTTGTAGTGTCAAACTATATCCCTTTAAACTCGGCGTGTATCTGCCAAGGCATTGGCGACGCACACATCGCATGGATGTTCAAGACTCTCCCGGGTGTTCCACCAGCACCTCGGCCGTGATTGTTTTGAAGGCTTCTGTTCAAGATCACTGAAGCTTTTCGAGTGTTTTTTTTTCGCATAAGTTACTTTATCTGTTACAGAACGTCGGCATTCAACCGCACGGCTTTAACAGCTGTGAACATTCAAACTGTTTAAACGATTATTGCTTCATGGGCGTTGTTTTTATAGGGATGTAGGGGAGTTACTCCATTGTGTATATAGATTGTATTTTTATTTATTGAAAAACACATTCCTGCGGAGGGCGCTGGTAGGAACGTTGGGTTGCTCGGTCAATGGCCAGGGTCAACGGTGGCGTGGTGTATTCCGCAAATATGACCGACTGTGAGGGTGGGCACAAGCCAGCGTGAGTAGGTTAAACGTTCAGTTGTATAAGGGCACCACGGGGTGACCAGCCCCTCCACACCCAGCCCCACACCTCCCACCCCCCACCCAGCCCCACCCTCCCCACCCAGCCCCTCCCCACCCTCCCCTCTCCACCCAGCCCCTCCCCACCCTCCCCACCCAGCCCCTCCCCACCCTCCCCTCTCCACCCAGCCCCACCCCTCCCATTTTTGGATGAACGACGGACGGACACAATAATCCCCTGTGGGCTGGTGGAACCAGGTGGTTTTTACCAGTATGAGTTAGAGCCCTAAGTCAGCCTCCTACTGGATAAATGCCTCCCCATGCCATGTTGATCACGGGGTTGTTTGACAATACTTCACTGTACTGGTCAATACGGATTGGCAAAAGGGGGGCCAGGGGTCACCACGTTCAGAGCATAGTATTCTAACCCCTGTCCCACCACTTCATTCGTATTTAGACGGTCGTGTATTCACATTTGCCCAGGATATAGTTTAGTATTGAGCTCCCGATTATGAGTGTGTGAGTTCCACTCCCAGCCAAGGCCACCTGAGGCCCCAAATCTGGAGCAAATAATACGATCTCCACCAAGTGAACACCAACAGTGTTTGCTCTGTGGACAGCATGCACTTGGTCACTGGAATATGGAAATTCCAGCTCTGACTCAGGGCCATGAATAGATGAGACTAATCCGATGGCCGTTTGAGCAGAGAGTGCTTGAATATCACTCCAGCGCCATGATGGCGGGATGTTAACTACATCGCCTGGAATACAGGCGGTCGATCCCGACCCTGATTCCTGTATATTTGGAGTTTGCGTGTTCTCCCTTTGGTCGCGTGGGTTTTTCTCCGGATCCTTCAGTTTTTCCCTCCACATTTAGAAACGTGCGTTTAGAGTATTTGGCTGCTATAAATGTCCACATGATAAGCCACTTCGTTGAGCTATCATTTGTGGCCGGGTCGCTTCTGAAAAAGAGCTACAGAGCTCATTGGGCCTTACCTGGTGAAATAAAACATTGTTTAATAGTTTATAGTTTCGTGCGATTTACTTACGCAATGTTTCCATATCTGGGGTTTGGGCTATGAGAGTGCGCGACACGATGGGCCCCTCTCGTGAACGATGTCACAAGTTCTTTGACACGCAGTCCCAAGTGGGTGGCGCGCTGCGGTTAATGCGTGTTGCGCATTTCTAGCGCGAGGATTGAAAATTACTGACTGGGCGCTTTCACTTGCGCAGAAGTGCTGCTCATTGGGCTATTAATGATAGAGTGTGCATAGCAGAGGAAAATTCCACACGCCCCACATTGGCGTGCAAGTGTGGGCATAAACAAAGACAAAAATCCCACGTGTAGCCTTGTGCAAACTGTCTGTGCAAGGGCTGTTGGCGAGCACCTACGGAGGGCCCGCACGGCACGCCAGCACCACGCCCAGTCAATTTTGTCTCCCCCGATGCTGATGTTTCCACACCACGCCAGGTACTAATTTTCAGGCTGAGTCGACCTAGGGGGAGGCCCAGGGCTGGTTAAAATATTCGCCACTATTATTGGTCGTGAGCGGGAATCGAACCCGGGTTGCGCTAACCACTGCACCAATGCTCAGGGCATAAACACAAGGGGATAAAGATCGACATTTATCCTGATAGACGATTGGGGCAAATGTGAGCACGTGTTATAGTTAACATGGCACATGAAGGAGTCGTGTGCATGGCTGGCCACCAAGCCTCTCCAGTGATAGCATTTACACAATGCACCGGGAGCTGAATTCAGGCCGAGTTGACCTAGGGGAAGCCCAGGCTAAGTAAATGCCAGGCATCGAACTTCCACTCTCAAATGAGCATTGGGTGTTGCTAATTGACGTGGGTGGACTGAAGCTAGTGGCGGAAATGTCTATATTGCTACGGAAGAGGCCAGTCTCTCAATAGGACAACCAATGTGGATTTCCCTCGGGATTTTGAACTCACAAAGAACTTCTGATTGCGAGTGGAGTTGCCGAGATCAAAGATAGGGCACTCACCATCACAACATTGCTTTCCGTACACACACACACACCAACAAATATCTCCATACAGCCTATACAGAGTGTTGGTGTAAGTGCTGTTCATGAGCACTTTGGCTTGGTGTAGTCAGCACGATGTCACGCTGTATTTGTGCTATCGCCCAGGGGTCAGCTACCTGTGGCTTCAGAGCCACATGCGGCTCGTTAAGGACTGCCTCGTTACGTTATTCAGATATTTTGCGGCTCTTGAAATATTTCGGGGTTTTTTCTTCACCTAATTCGAAAAGAAAATGCTCTTCTTGTTATATTGGTTGCCGATCCCTGCTTTAGACAGCAACCACGTGTACACTCCGCATCAGGCCATATACTCTCGCGTTAAGGCTGAGCCAACTTACAGGAGGACCACCACAGGTACTAAAAACACTTGCCGCCGGTGTATTTCAAATTTTTACAGGATATGAACATTGGGTTTGCCGGCTTGGCGGCGCAGCAAACACACGAACCCACTGCTTCACCGCTCCTTACGCGCACAACCGCGCACACAAAGCCCACGTGGGGACACGCGGGGCATTGTGACACGCAGAGACGCGCACAGGCATAGCCCCCCCGCAGGATATCGTACAGGCACACACATGCAGGCTAATGCCCACGCACGCACGCACGCAGACACGTGCGTGTGTGTGTGTCTGTGCGTGCGAGAGTGGTGGGGTGCGGTCAAGGGTGTGGTCGCTCGGGCGGGTGTGTCTAAATGCCAGAAGGTGCGGCCGTTTACACTCCGGCTTTCATTATACACGTTCCTTCGGAGTGGGCAGGTAGGAACTTGGTTGGACAGCGCATTCGTGCACGACAGCCAGACAACTCATACCTGACTTGAGGTAGCCAGGCAGCCAGCCAGGTAGCCAGCCCTCTTCACTATCGGCCCCTCCCCCTTGCTTAGGCCCCTCCCATTACCCCCCTCCCTTAGGCCTCTCCCCTGACCAACCCCCCATATCCTTAGGCCCCTCCCCTGACCCCCCCTCCCTTAGGCCCCTCCTCTGAACCCCCCCCCCCTCAGGCCCCTTTCATGACTCCCCCCTTCCTTAGGCCCCTCCCCTGACCCTCCTCCCTTAGGCACCTCCCCTCTCCGTACCCGGCAGTAGGTCTCCACCAATCAAAGAGCTGTGTGTGTTATATATTTATTTATGCACGACAGACAGACAATAAATCCCTGGTGGGCAGTGTGGAACATTGTTCCTACCTGTAATATTTTTTTATAAATGCCCTCCACGAGTTACAACACTCATCCCCCTCCCCCCACCCGGCTCTGCTCACGTGATTTTAATTTCAAACCTGCAATGGAAAACAGGCGAGCGCGGTAGAATGTACTAAAACTAAAATAACAATAAGAGGCCTGATTATTTACACCAGCTGGGCTAGATAGCCAAGTGGTCGGTCATCGTGCTTGTATTGGAGACAGCCGGCACAGAGTTGAATAGCTCAGTTCCTGCGACGATCTGGACATTCAGATTCGAACAGAATTGGGGGCATTAAAGTCCCGGCAACTTCTGTCGCGACCGTGCGGCTTTTTATATGGTCCGAGTTTGCGCGCTGGTTGCAAAATCTGTCTGCGATGACAGTTACGTAATCTTTCGGCAAACGAGTTAAAAGAACAGCACTCACCCCTGGCCCTGAGCCAGGCGTGGTACGTTGCTGCACTTAAAATAATTCAGAAGGCGTCCCTTTGGTTAAAGATGACGCATGCCACAAGCAACGAAGTGAAAATGAGCTATTTAAATCAAGGCCGTAGCCATGGAGTCAACCTTGGGGGGGACCACATCTTCCAGGGTGTCTGGGGGTCCCAACCCAAAAAATATCTAAATTTGAAAACTAATTTCCTGCCTAAAATATTAAAAAAATCACTAACACATGGGATGGACTTTTTATTTATTTTTGACAATGTCTAATAGTGTATTGTATTACATTGCTCTGTTTTTTTATTTTTTACCTTTTCTTGTTTCATTGTATGTAATGGCAGAGATTAGGGATTAATAAAGTACAACCATAACCACAATCATATAAACAGAAATCAATGCATTTATTTATATGAAGACAAGTCCAGATATTGTGGCCAAGATTTAGCAAATTGTTTTTCTTTACTTACATAGCATAGAAATTTGTTTTTTTGCAATATATTGGGAGGGACATTTTGAGCATATTTGAATATTGGGGGAGGGTGATGTCCCCCTCCCCCAATATATATTATAATATATATTATAATTACGACCTTGATTTAAATACTGTGCGGTGTAATTGTACTGTGATTGGTGTTTGAGACTGTCCTGGTCTCTTTGAGTTCTCACCTGAGTTCTAAACAAAATAACCTTGAACCTGTTTGGGGTCACGTGCCACTGTGGTGGTCATCGTCGTCGTCATCATCATCATCACGATCTATGGGGCAGATAGCCTGTAGGTGTCAACTGCACATTTCATCGCTGTGGTGGAAGGTTGCAAATTCTAATCCTGGTCGGACATTGTTGACTCAGCCCATCATCCATTTGGAGTCAATCGAGTACAACGAGGACTTCATTGTACAAAGTAAATCACATCGATGGCAGCATCACAAATTTCGCTAGGACAATGATACTTTCACATTTCAACATGGCATCATAATGAACAGGGCAGCACGCATAGAATTCGGCACAGATGTTACTCGTGAACACGCATTCGGTAGCATGGTATGTTCATGATACCGTCAAACTTGTTACCCATCATGGGCCGATTTGCCCTAGTGGATACCCAGACCAAATTTAGATACCAATTGCAACTGGTAGTTTACTGGGCAGAGAATCGAACTTGCTATGCCAAAGCTCCAAATACTACACAACCGACACACGCAGATCCCCATGTGGACTGCAGGCCAATGCTTTAAGGTGCTGTTAGTGCCTGCAAAGCCACAATAACTCACACACGAGTGATACAGCCCGCAACACGCATGCATTGCCACTTGGCCTGTCTCCTACTGGTGTTGACTGCAACAGGTACTCCTCAGTGGGCTTTACCTGCTAAGATGAAAACTAATAATTTAGTTTTATTTGTATATGTTTAAGTTATTTGTTTACCTTTCCTATACTTTGCACTCGTATCGTGGTTTTTGCCATGTTTGTTGATGTTGTAACCTTCTTAACTGCCGCCCACTGGACATCTGTGAAAATGGCTTTGTAGCTCATCGGTTTCCTCCTGTAAAAAAAAATTCTGATTCTGAGGTACTCAATTTAGGCTGACTCAACCTAGACGAGGGTCGGACCAAGTACAGGTATCAATTTCCACTGGTGTGCATGGCCAAGATCGCCGTGGTGGCGAGATGTTAACTACCTCGCCCAGTATGCAGTAGGCCGTGGGTTCGATCCCGACCCTGACGCTTGTAAATTTGGAATTTGCGTGTTCTCACCCCCCGTAATCGTGTAGATTTTTCTCCAGGTCTACCTTTGGTTTTCCCCTCCACATATAGAAACGCGCGTTTAGAGTTTTTGGCTGCTTTAAATGTCCACGTGATGAGTCACTTCACGGAGCTATCATTTGTGGCCTGGTCGCATCTGAAAAAGATCTGCATAGCTCAGTGGGCCTTACCTGCTAAAATAAAAGATAGGTCAGTAGTTTAGAACCCCCAAGTTGCTAGTGTGGTCGTGCAGAAACTGTTTTACCGCACTACATTCACACACTCACAGACCAGAAGTGGAAGGTGGGACCGTTCCTTACCTGCAGTCTTGGGCACAACATCAGCCCGCAGCTGCAAAGCAAAAGGAGAAGAAAGCGAAATATTAATCACATGATAACTAATCAGGGATCAATGGAAACGGACCTCATGTGCTTTACACGAGCACACGTCTGTTTACAATTCACGCGACATTTTTCAATGTAACGTTTACAAAAACATATATGCACTGTTACGGCCCCTAATATGCAACACTGTATACAAAGTCAATACACAATATACTGTTTTACTGTGTGTACAGTTTCACCAGCGATCCCAACATTGACGATTTAAATCATAATAGAGGGGGGGGGGGGGGGTTTGGGTCAGATCCCGTAAATATATAAACGTGTCGTTAACAGAACGTGCCAATTCGTCACTAGTACAGCACACCGGTGTGTTGGAGAGCCAAGCAACAACAAATCTGGCTGTCGCCTGATGAAGCTAGTTGTAATTAATGGCAAAACGTCGAACTCAGATTGTAAATGTTGTACAACCCTTACTAGTTGGCTGCGTCGGGTGGTGGCGGGTTTACACGACACATTTATATATTTATTCGATCTAACCCAAAAAACCTCGATTATGGATTATTTAAATCAATCTTGGGATAGGTCACCGACTATAATTAGATTGCATAAAGATTCCAATTATTATTCGTGCCTGCACGTGTAAACACGCACCAATCATACAAATTACACATCTCACTCTGTTGGTCCCAATCTGTTAATATTTCCAGATATGTGCCACGTGACGTATTTATGTATATGTATGTGTGTGTGTGTTGAACTTGTATTCGCACCCTACCTAGCCAACCGTGCTAAACCTGAGGGAGTATGCAGACAGCTGCCAATATATAAATTAGTGTTTTTTTTAAACGACACATTTCTGAAACACAAGAAATCTCCACGTCTGCTATGGAGTATATTACAGTATACAAATGAAACGAATAAACATGATGTTTTTGATGATACCAAAAGCCATAACTGTGCATGAGCTCCATTGAGGTTAGAGGGATGCCACACCCTTGGGCTCCTTGCCCACTATACAGTATGGATACATTTTTTTTCAAATGTATTTGATTTTAAACAAGGAAGCCACTCAGACGAAGCTTGGGAAGTTTCTCCCACCATTTCCCGGAATGAAAGATTGCATTTGTTAGGCTCTTAAGAGTCCAGGCAAAATCCAATGCATTCCCAGGGTGCAAGGTCACGTGCTTCAACCTATTTTAACAATCGTTTCCCAAGTGCTTTATTGGAGAATGTGTATTGTTGTCAATACAGTTTTCTGGGAGACAGATGTAGACATCATTGTCTACTGCTCGATGCCACATTCGAAGTAAGATTTCTAGGTATGCAGCCAAGTGAGACAAACAGTCGAATTCGACGCAAGTACCTACACACACATACCGACTGTGTTGTCTCATCCACACGGTGTTCAAACCACCGCACGACAGCTCAATATACTTCTTGTTCCCCTTCTCCCCTCCCACTGGTCGACTTTGAAATGCCTTCTCGTTTACTCTTTCCCAGACTCTGAACATCGCCGCTCAACTCGAGAAAGCTATCAGCTCTCATATCAACTACAACTTCTATGGTGCTGTTTGTTGCTGGCTTCGTGACGTTGCTCAGAAACGGGAAACTAAAATTCCCATATGGTATGGGGTGGGCATTGCTCGTCTCGTTTTCCCTCCCATCACACTGTTATTAACCACAACAAAATACACATCACGCATGTGACATACGATATACTTCAACATATTTGCTGCTTATTAATATAGCAGCTTGTCATTGCAAATCTCACACTGTGTAGGTTATATGAAGTTAACCTCTTACGAGCAATGACTCAGCAGTGATATTAGGGGCCATGCTGTGCGTTAGCCGAGCTCTCAGACAATTTTCCGTGATAAAAAATCAGCATTCTATTTGATTTGTTATCAGTTGTTGACAGTATTGCACACAGCATCGAAGAACTTGCTGTGCAACTGTTATCCGTTAGAAACAACAACAACAACAACAACAGTTAATCATAGGGCGCCTCCGTTAAGAGGTTCGTCCCACTATCTGTTTGCGACTGAAGTTATTTGTGTGTGCGTGCGTTGTCTGCCTGCCCAAACGAGCAGAACCGTGGCACTCATTTCCATTGGCAGCCCAGTCGGCGGTGGTGGAAATCCTCACATTCCCATGGTGGGAGCCAGCCTGACGCGTGGGACAACCACTGGTCACTTGACAGAAAAGTGGTCGTCAATTTGCTTGTGGCTTTATTTTGGTGATCCGAAAAGTTTTTTGGTTTGGCCATGTTTGTTTGTTGTAGTACGGAGTTAGAATGATGGATTTAATCTAACTTGTCTTGTGGTTGTTGTTGTTTGACTTGCATCCCACTGGGATTTTTGCACAGCGTTGGTGTACGGTGCCTTTTTTTCTGGAAGACTTTGCAGTTTTTTCCTGTATTTTTCTGTTTGCGCATAGTCACTTTAAGATGTTTTCTTGTTCATGTTTTTGTTTTTGTTTGTTGCGGTTGCACCCGATTCAAGAGCCGAATGGCTCACAGGGCTATACAAAATAAATGAAACTGAAAGTCCCTTGGGGGAACGATAGGCCCGGGTCGGGCCCTAAACGCGTTCTGAACCCGCCACATCCCAGTCACGTGTGATGAGCTCCACCCACACCCCTCCAATCCCCATCAGAACACTAAAACACTTTAAATCAAATATCATATACTGGATATATATTAAAAAAATAGACACATTACAAAATGCATATTAACAATATTATTAATATGCATATTAACATTATTAACAATAAAGTAAATATGCATATTAACAATAATGTTAATTTTCGATTTAAAGCTTTCGTGACTGCAGGAATTCATCTTCTTGGTTCTTTCGGTAAAGTCACGTAGAAGGGAAGTAATAAAATAATAAAAATAATAAAACATTTATTATTTTATTACTTCCCTTCTACGTGACTTTACCGAAAGAACCAAGAAGAATAATGTTAATATGTGTTTAAATAGCGGCGTTGTCCATTCTCAAATATTATTATATACTGTATATATAAATAACTTAAAACAAATACGTCACAAATGCACGTTAATAATAACAACCTCAATGTGTGTTTGAACAGTGCCGTTGTTCGTCCTCGTTGGTAAATTCGTGGCTTCGCCGTGCAAGCAGAATCCTGTGTGTCACTCACATTGTGTCGAACGCTCGTTACGTTGTCGACAGCCACATTTCAGGCCTCACAGTCTGCCCTCTGGTACAAACTTAGGGTTCACTTGATTGGACACACGTAGTAAAGTACACGTGTCGCCAAATGAAACACAAATCCCAATCTGTTTAGCACGGGCATCTTTTGTGCATTAATTACCGTATGAAAGTATCCAAGTTTGTTGCACAAGAAACCGTTTACTCCCGAGTGGCAAAATGGGCTTGAATCCAGCTCTTTGAGAGCTCTTGAGGGTGGGTGCTTGATGGAGGAGCTTGCACGGAGATTTGTGGTGGAGGAGGCCGGATAGATGCCAAGAGGAGAGTGCACCTGCAGTTGCTTGGATAGTGTCCAACGCCCGGCAGTTGAAGGTTCACTAACTCTTTTGAAAAGAAACCAAATTTAATTGCAGCGTGCAAGCGGCTCTAAAATAACGACTGCTTATGCAATATCACACCAGTCATAAAGCTGACATCAGACACAACTTGATGACCATAAACATGATGCCGTTTTGTGGCTCAGACGGCTAATAAAATACGTCTGTGTTAGATCACTGAGTCAGCACACCTGAGAGCCTCGGTTCGAGTCAGTCCCCCGGTGCTGCTTCCCAAAAATAACATTCTGAAGTGTCTTACACGAATCTGGACAGAGATAAACTTTGTGAACATTTCTATGTGCGCGTAATCTCACGAAGTGTGTGGCCCTACAAGCCCACTGGGCAAAGTGGTGGGGATGCGTGGTAGCGCTCATGCATCCGTGACTATGCACCGAGCACTATGGAAGTGGCAGTCAGCTGGGACGCACGCGTGAAGGATGACGTCCAACTGCTGCCCATTGTTATGACGCTCCTGTGCAGCGGACATGCGCCTCCTGCCTTTGTATGTAATACTAATTTTAAACTATGTTTGCTTTTGTTTTACCAGGCATGGGCCCACTGAGCTATGTAGCTCTTTGTTCCGAAGCGACCTGGCCACAAATGATATCTCAACGGAGTGCCTTGTCATGTTGAAATGTACTAGAGCCAAATACTCTAAACGAAAGTTGATTCTAAATGTGAAGGGGAAAAATCGGAGGAGCCGGAGAAAAATCCACACGACCACAGAGAGAGAGAGAGACATACAAACTCCAAATATACAGCAGGTGTCAGGGTCGGGATCGAGCCAACAAACTCCTCGTATACCAGGCGAGGGAGTTTACATTTTGCTATCGTAGCGCCTCTTCGCAGGGTGCTTCAAAACAATGTCAACACTTCTGAGAATTTGCAACAATACCAGAATAAATGTGCCTCCGGACTCTAGAGGCCACCTGGAGAAGATTCCAGGCACGCGTTGACAATGATGCTATTAACATACATTTGTTATCATGTTGCAGTGTATTATCCGTTCTTTTTCCATTAAAAATTATAGTCCCATATAAGTGTTAAAAAATTAAGAACCCTATATAAATGTGCATGTAATATACATGTAAAAACATTTTAAAAATATATATATATTTAGGACTTTTTATCTGAAAAAAAACCTCCCAAAATTATGCCCTGATGAATGTCGGATTTGCTGCACAGAGGAGCGCGGATGATATTTGCAGCTCCGCTGTCTTTTTTTGCGCGTGGGAGGAAGCTGGGGTAACCCATATAACACATTCCTGCGGAGGGAGCTGGTAGGAACGTCGGGTTGCTCGGTCAATGGCCAGGGTCAACGGCGGCGTGGTGTATTCCGCAAATATGACCGACTGTGAGGGCGGGCACAAGCCGGCGTGAGTAGGTTAAACGTTTAAGGGCACCACGGGGTGACCAGCCCCTCCCCACCCAGCCCCATCCCTCCCACCCCCACCCTCCCCACCAGCCCCTCCCCTCCCCACCCAGCCTCTCCCCACCCAGCCCCTCCCCTCTCCACCCAGCCTCTCCCCACCCAGCCCCTCCCCTCTCCATCCAGCCCCACCCCTCCCATGTTTGGATGCACGACGGACGGACAGAATAATCCCCTGTGGTCTGGTGTAACCAGGAGGTTCCTACCAGTAAAGTCCACACATAAGAAGAAACAATATGCGACACTCCGCAGAGACGTATTCAAGAATCAATTTCTGCATTGTCATCTCCTGGCTACCTCACAGCCTAGCTGTAGAGTCCACAACAACAAAAAACTATCATCCGCAGCCCTCTTTATTCCTATTAAGTTCACAAATAGCGTGACAGCGATCAACCCCGGCCTCAAAAGTTCCATATGGCAGGTGCGCATAAAACCCGCAGTTGTAAACCGAAGAGCAAGTAAACTGAATTCACGAACCAACAAGCGGGTATTTTAACTTAAACAAATTCCTGTTCAAGAGTAAGAGCGGGGAGCGGCGTCAGGCGCCGTTGTGGCCTAATCATTGAGCAAGATCAATAACAACATTCAGTCAATGCCAACGATTCATTCGCGGATCGAGATGCTCACGCAATGGTCCCTTTATTTGGTTGGCTAAGCGCCGCTTTTATACTGGTAGGAACCCACTGGTTCCACCAGCCCACAGGGGATTATTGTGTCCGTCCGTCGTGCAGGGAGGGGCTGGGTGGGGAGGGAGGGGCTGGGTGGGGAGGGTGGGGAGCGGCTGGGTGGGGAGGGTGGGGTTGGGTGGGGAGGGGAGGGTGGGGAGGGGCTGGGTGGGGAGGGTGGGGAGGGGCTGGGTGGGGAGGGTGGGGCTGGGTGGGGGTGGGAGGGGTGGGGCTGGGTGGGGAGGGGCTGGTCACCCCGTGGTGCCCTTATAAAACTCAACGTTTAACCTACTCACGCCGGCTTGTGCCCGCCCTCACAGTTGGGCATATTTGCGGAATACACCACGCCGCCGTTGACCCTGGCCATTGACCGAGCAACCCAACGTTCCTACAAGCTCCTTCGGTAGGAATGTGTTTTCCGTCAGCTTTTATTGTATTACAGCGCCCCCAACCACACCCAGCTGGAGTTCATTTCTTTTTCAGAGAGCCTCTTGCGCGCGCGCACACACACATTGTTACCCAGGTGGCTGTGAAACAGAAGCATCGGGCAGCACTTGCCTCGTGTGCTGCCTCTCGGGCAAGAGAGTGGTGGAAACTCCACGCACAGTCACGTGTCAAGAGGTCAGTGTCTCCACGTGTGATTTCCATCAAAGCAGTGCTCGTTTAGCGACGCTGGAGGAATGATGAGTGGTCGGAGTCGACCGTGAATGCCACAATTTTAACTTGTAGCGGCTTAAAATATCCACCTGCCGCTAAGTTTTCGTTGCAGCATTTTGCTCGGTCTCTATTCGGAGCCACGGCAATGGCGTGTTCATGATCCCATTCCCGCGGGGACACTTTTGAGTAAACGAATCGAATGCTCCCACTGTGTTGCGCCGTTTCTGCACACGGCCGGGTGTGACTGGCTGAACACCTGTGCTGATATACATACCGGTTTGCAATGGCAGCGTCGCAAATATGCCAAGTTTACCTTTCACAGTTTTTATTTGCAGATCCAATGTGTATGCGGCAGAGGTCGCAACCGGGTACCCGATACCCGTACCCTACCCGATACCCGGCTACCCATACCCGGCCGGGTATGGGTACGGGTACCCGTTTGCGACCCTGGTGCGGCCGGGTACGGGTAGGCCGTGAGTCACTGGTGAGTAACTGTTTGACACTCATTTCCCAACGTCTTGTCTCTTCTCACAATTCAAGTTCCTAGAATCAACCCACCCACGCCTGCAACATGGCTTCATCCCAGAGGTCGCAATCAGGTAACCGATACCCGTACCCTACCCGGCCGGGTACGGGTAGGGTACGGGTACGGCCGGGTACGGGTACGGGTACCCGTTTGCGACCCTGGTGCGGCTGGGTACGGGTACGGGTAAAGAATCAAAAGCCGTTTGCGACCTCTGGTATGCGGTAGGCGCGTCATCATTCGTTCATTAAATTTATTTTTTGGGTAAAAACTCGCATCCCCCCCCCTACTAAACAGGGCATGGCGATACATTACAGTGTAAGTTACCACTCACGTTTATTTCCAAGAACTATCGAATACATGATCAGTTTGGTTAAACTTGCCAATGCACGACTAAAGTCTACATGACATTAAACCCTTCGGAAGTACGTATATGTCACCAAGAACAATTATGTAACTTCCAAATTGCAAGAAGAAATGTAGATAATCATGCTGTTAGGTTCGCTTATTCAAGATGAAGAATCGATGATAAAGAAACAAACGACAAACTTGCCATGTGCAGTCCAGTACCAAATGTCCTCTCTGTTCCCACAATTTTACTATCAACTATTTATATATTTGGAATCGTCCCAGGGAAGCCAAGTAATCGAGAATCTGCCTTTGATGTCTGTTCAATGGCTCTAAGTTTTTTTTCTTTTTCCACAAGCCTGTTTTTGCTTCAATTGTATATTTCACTCATGTGCGTTCAATATGCAACGCTCGCAACCACTGGCAAAGATGCCAACGCTAGCCGGTGTGGGCAGACAAAGCGAGCCGCGTTCGTGCATCACGCAACGACCGGGTGGGCGCGCTTCGCAGCGGTTTGCAAACTCAGACAAAAAAAAATAGCTTCGCGAGGCGAAGAGGGTCTTTGGCAAGAACCCACCCAGACCCTGGGCCACGTTCCAAGCCATGGGGAGGGGCGGTTACCGCCCGCGCTTCCCAAGACAAATGACATCGACTGCAACTCTATTTGTGTGTCACTCGCGGACATTTCATAACCAGGGGGGAAATAATGCAAACGACGTATCTACGGGACCTTTTGTGCCAGTGTCAAAACGATGGGGGGGGGGGGGGATTGGATTGTTGCCCTCTCTGACAACAAAGTAGGCGTTAATGTATTCAAACAATGCAAAGACGATGCTTTAGATTTTGATTACGTTTTCCTGACCAGGTGGTAGGGAGCAGAGAGGCGGTGCTGCTACTGCTACGGTTAAAACTCTCAACTGAAAAGCTGGAAGACTGCGAGTTAAAATCCTGGTTGAACTCATCATTCCTCTGGGGTTATTAAAATTACTACCACTTTGATAAAAGTCAGCAGCGGTTGTTTTTTGGATAAACTTTCCCCAGACAGGAATTTGTAGTTTCACCCAAGGAGATGAGCAACGCTCCACCCCGTATAACTGACAATTCAGAATTGTTTTAATCCCAAATAAATAAATTTAACTAATTTAACATTTAGGCTAATCAAGCAAACAAAACTGTACAAACATGGCAGAAAATAATCACTAAATAATATAAATTATAGTGTAAATATGAGACAAACAAGAATCGGTTTGTGACAATTAAATCTCATATGGTTGCGAATAATTACCTAAACGTAACTATTTTTTATTTGACCAGGTAAGACCCGCTGAGCTATATAACTCTTTTTCAGAAGTGACCTGGCCACAAATGATAGCTGGACGAAGTAGTTTATCACGTGGAAATTTATAGCAGCCAAATACACTAAAAGCATGTTTCTAAATGTGGATGGAAAAACTGAAGAACCCAGAGAAAAATCCACGCGACCACGGGAAGAGAGACACTCAAACTACAAATATACAGCAGGCGTCAGGGTCAGGATCGAACCCACAACCTCCTGTATACCAGGCGAGGGAGTTAACATCTCGCCACCATGGCGCACAGTGTCATATGTTTTTTAAGCCAAGTGGAGGCTTGTCTCTTTCACATGAGAAATGCACGCAATGTCATGGGTTAAGAGTACTGTATAATATTGCATTGCAAAATGTGAATTCAAATGTATTGTTTATTTGAATATGATTTAACGATGCTGTATTTAATTGTTATTTCATTATAATACAGGACACATTTTGAACACATTATTCATTTACGAAAAGTTATTAAATGGAGGTTTAATGTGGCACAGAATAAAACGCATTGGGGAATGCGTGCACATTTTTCGATGGGGCCCTGACAACATCCAAATAAACCTGGTTACAGAAACAAACAGGAACTAAACAATGCAAAATGAACCGTACATGGTGACTTTAGAACCAGCACAAAAAATGTAAACTAACAGAACGCATCGCATGTACAACATTCATAACCTAGAGTCTGTAAAGTACGAACACTTGGAAGACAATCAGCGGTGCAAAAGTCACCTGAGTTTGATTACCAACCAGGACTAAAATAAGTGGTGGGTGACATCCGAACCAAATCCTATTTCCCTTCCCTTCGTCAACCCGCACTTAACCAGAGTGGTGAAGTATGGTCAAAAACCACCAATGACCAACATGGTAATGGGAGGCTTTTATCCAGCAGTAGATTGACAAAGGTCTTCAAATATGTTTCAAATCCATTGATCCCTTCTGTAAACGCCTGTAATATATCGTTAACCTTTAGACTGATTTGCAAAATTCACACGAAATGTCGTTTTCAATTAAGTCTTCAAGTTGTAAAACGATATGAGCTTTAAATGGAGAAATAAAGTGATCGAATTCAAAACATAATACAATTCAAAGATGTTTCATTTTAAAACTTCAAAACGGAGCATCGGGTGCTTGTGTGAATGTGTCGTTCGTGTGCAATTGTTTTAGTGACTTTCCTTCCCGAAGGCCGTAAATGGTTGTGAGGGGCACCGCAGTCGCCCCCGAACAACCCCTAGTGAATAATATTGGTCGTGAAGGCCGACGTCTTCAGTTGTCTCTGGCAGATTTAGACTCATTGACTGGCAGATTTAGACTCAGTGAGATAAAAAAAAAATTTAAACATTGTAGTGATTAGCAAATTGCGCATATTTATTGTGCAGGCCCACCAATGCGTCGGCTGCTTAATAAATACTACGGTACGTACACGTTTGAAAGCTCTACAGAATTCCTGGGAAAATCTCTCGTCAAATATGAGAATCCAGGAAAAAAGACCTGCACTGGTGATAGAACTCGCGATCGCCTGTTAGGTTCTGATTGTGCCATGTGGCCGGCGCCACGCCCGTGTCTCCCACGTGTTGATGTCAACCTGATCATCGCACCTGGTCCTCATTTTAGGTTGAGTCAACCTTGAAGGTCCACTCCACGTTCAGTGACAGGCGCCTGTCACCAATTGCCACGTGGTGTTGCGCATCATGACCAGACATCACACCCAAGTTATTGTGATCACGGGCAAGTGCAAAAAAAAACACCGCGCGACAGCCCGCACAGACATAAGAACGTGTACCGTATACGAACCTAGTCCGTGTAATGCATTGGTCAAATGTTGTCAAGGCTGGGCACACCTAGCACAAAACATGCGCATTCCGTACATCTTCAACAAAACCTTTGGTCTTTACCTCCATGACGACACGGCCCAGCGCCTCACCATCGGCAGTCAGTTCAAAAAACACTTGTGGCTTTGCCATTGCTACTTTTCTTTATCTCACTCTGAGACTAATTATGATGTAATGCCACTGCCGTGTCCTGCCTTGCCAGTCGTTGCAGCCCAGAGATCGATGGTGGTGGGGGGACAGCGTGTGAGGGCGCCCCTTTTATACACACGGAGACCGCATGGTGCAGTCATCCTCCGCCGCGAAAAAGAGTGCGCCAGATATTGTGGGTTTTATGTAAGAATATTGTTGCGGCTATTGGACTATTTCCCCCCCCCCTCGCTACTTGCTAAATTCACTGCCATCCACTGCTGCCCTACGCGTGTCCGTACGAATCTCCTCGCCATGCCTGGCAAACACCCCGCCCGCCTTACCAACCATCCTCATCTCCAACTCACCTGGCATCTTGTCCATCGTAAGTGCCGCCTGGGCATCAAGTTACCCGTTTCGCATATCCATTACCTTCTCACGACCATGCGCTCCGACTCATTCATTAATTCCATTTATTTAAACCAGGTGAGATCTATAATAGAGGTTTTTTGGGATGTGTCGTTAAACCTCCACCACCCGACGCATCAATTAGTAATGTTTGCCACGTATACAGAACATGCCAATTCGTTACTAGGTAAGATCTCATCGACTTTAATGGCTTGCCATGGTACGGGCACTTTAGAAATTGTCATTATTATTGTTGTTGTTGTTTCGAGTCCATTTTTTGACGGGAAATTTGGGTTACACGGCAAAAAAGAGCGTAAAATGCGATTGCGTAACATTCAACGTGTGATGTAAGTGGCATCAACAAAGCTGACACCAAACACGAGGGCAAACGAACAGAGAGCAGAATACGGCAACACCAAATGAGGTCGAAACAAAGATCAAAAACTTTTGCACTCAATTTTTTGTCCAAGCAATTAATCCAGTCACAGTACGTCCTAGGAACGGGCGTTAATTGTTGCCGGTTACATGGAGCGTCGTGGACATTATCATTAAAAAAAACGTATCATCATTGGCTCATGCCGTAACGCACCACCAGCGTACGAATCATCCTCCTCATAACCCCACGGGGACATCACACGGCCAAGCCACTCACTCACCGCGCCTACCGCACGCAGTGGGACACCACTCATCCCGCCGACGTTAATGTTCAGAATAAAGTTCAGAAGTTTAAGTGCCCGAGTAAATGCCATTGAGAGCCAATAAGCTTATGTTTCTTCATTTTTAAAGGCGACTCAGCCGGACTCACGCATTCTCACCACACGCGAGACCACGCGACAAGATGCCTCGTCATCATTAGCCAGGATTAAGCCACTGCTGGATGAAGGCCTTCTCCAAGACGTTGACGTCTCTCGTCATCTCACGATGTAGTAATAATCCACCCGGTGTCTGCACGCACTCTGATTCCATTGCTCCGTCTCCTCAATTGACGTACTATCGGGTGCGTCCACATGATTTGGCTGCCACTCCCATCATTTCTTGACCATTTAACATCAAACTTACTGGCGACGTGTCCGGATGATGTTGAGTAAAAGTGATAATGAACAATAATTATGAATATTCTTAGGGTTTTTCGGTAAAGTCACGTAGGTAAAACATTAAAATTAATAAAAGTGAAATAAAAATAAAATAAAAATCACTTTACCGAAAAAACCTAAGAATATGAATCCTTGCAGTCACGAAAGCTTCAAATCTAGAAATAATTATGAATAATAAAAAAATAGCTTACATCCCCTCCATGTTAATTTTTAGGGAACAGGTTCCCCTGCAGTCGTAATGTGCGAATACTTGTCACTGGGTGAATGCCACTGATGGAGGTGAGAATGTTGTTTTTTATAGATATAGAATTATTTTTTATGTTCAGAGACATTATTATATTCTCCATAACGATGCCAATAATTTTTCTGGTTTTGTATTATATAATGTTGCGTCGAACAAGGAACCCGTATTGGATATTGGAAAGAGAGTCCTTTGCCTGTGAGATCGGCAGTTGCTCAGCATTGATTCATGCGAGCCTGACTGCCGATGAGACTCCGTGACGAATTAGGTCCGGTGTTTTCTTGTACTTAACCACACTCTCTCTGTGTGTGTGGCAAACTTCTGTCGCACCGCACCTATCCAACCGTGCTAATCGTAGGTGCGGAGAAAAGGACAACAAACTAAACAGACACAAAACTGTTTAAAAATGAGTTTTCAATGTAGTTTTTAGTATTGCATAGCTCCAGTGGCTTCCGAATATATATCGAAAGGAAGGGCGTTTCAGACGGGCGCAGAAGCGCCTCTCAAAGTGTTTGCTGTGAAGAAGGATCATTGGCCAAAACGTGGCCTTTCATGTTTGTTTTTTATGTTAAGGCTGTTGTTCTTGTGCACCATTTCCAGCTCAATATCGTCACATTCGGTTCAATATGTCAATGGTGCGATCTTCTGTCCGCATGACTCAGCAGGCGTGATATGTGCACGCGTCACATCGATTCGCCCTGCACATTGACATGTTTCCCAGGCGTGAGAGTTTTCGACTCTCAATTGTCCGGGGCAACGGGGTGGCCCCGCATTAAACACAATCAGGATAATGCGAAACATTGAAATTCGACGAGACGGACATATTTAGTGCTCACTGACATAAAATGAGGGTTAACATGTAGAATGCGTCGTATCTCTTGTTGCTTATTAAAGTAATCTGATTACTTGTTGATGTAATGATAACACTGTGTAACAATTTTTTATTTATTTTTTGTCCCTGGGTAGTAAGTGTTATTTCCTAATTGCTTATGCCTCAAAAGTACATAAAATGGCTATTATTCCCCACGAATCTAGACTTAAAGCTTTCGTGATTGCAGGAATTCATATTCTTTGGGTCTTTCGATTAAGTCACGTAGATAAGTTCAAAGACAATAACAAAAAACGTTTCGATCGCAACACACGCGGTCGTCATCCGGCAAAGGAGTTAGCCTCTGAAGGCGAAATATTGATCACGGTTTGGGGATGGGCGTGCCCCAAGTGTATTAGCGGCAACCAGGGTCATGGGCAGTGCACCACTGCCAATGCAGCAACATGACAATGCCGCACCGCTGCCACTGCAGCAGCTGTGTTAATGTGAACAGCAACAGTGGCAATGCCACACCTGATGACGATTGCTCGTGTTGCTATCGAAACGTCGTGATATTTTTATCATTATTTTTCTATCTACGTGGCTTTACCGAAAGAACCAAGGAATATGAATTCCTGCAGTGACGAAAGCTTTAAGTCAACATTTCTTTAGAACCGTCTCAAACCCACTGCCTTCTGGGAGTACGCAATTACAGCAACATTGATTCGGTACAAACTGCGTTTTTTTTGCATATAGCGTCTTATCAGCGAGTGCAGTGCCTCTAAATTGTGATGTTTTGTGGATCCTTACTCCTAG
The DNA here is from genome assembly GCA_014621495.2 of Entosphenus tridentatus. NCBI lineage: Eukaryota > Metazoa > Chordata > Hyperoartia > Petromyzontiformes > Petromyzontidae > Entosphenus > Entosphenus tridentatus. The sequence goes on from CM025617.2 coordinate 10,367,481, forward strand.
CCACAAAACGACGAGGGTACAGCAATAGGCGGGGTAGTCTGGAAAGCAAAAACATTGGGGGCAAATCATACATTTGGAGTGTTATCCATAATACAGATTTTTTGGGTTCGCAGTTTAACCCAAAAAAACTGTATTATAGACCGCAGTCTAACCCAAAAAATACCTATATTATGGATAGTACTACTGGTCGCGAAAACCTACATGTTAAACTATTTGGAGTGTTAACTTTAAAAGATTGGTTAGAATCTAATCTCGGAGGATACTCGGGATATCTCCCCAAATACTTACAGATCGTGTTGGCTCTGAAAATGGAGCGTCTGGTACTGATACTACAGCCCAAGACTCGAGAGGGACCACTCATGTACTTAGATATTAAAAAAAAACATCCTTAACGGTGCTAAGATGACACTGGCTACCCCCTTATATATACCCCTCCATTAACTCCCCCAACGCAACGACAACACCCAGGACAATCGAGCGGTACGTTCCTCATCACCTGGGCCCCAGGTGACAATGAGTCTCATAGCTACCAAGCCACACTGGCACTTGTGACAATGCGGGCGTGTCCACACTCACCCGGGCACTAGGCGACACGTGCATTCCAGCTGACTTATCACACTGCTGGAGGAGCTCAGGTTGGAGAGATCGGGTTACCCACCGCTCCCCCAGCCCCGCATGACAAAACATCAGACAGCAGTGCCTAACCAAGCCAAAACTATCCTCAGCCTCCCAGCGCCCACCGTTTTCAGTGCGCACAAACTATGGCGCACCACACCGTAAGTAAACTCTCCTCGTCCACGCACATTACTCTGCTACTCATCCTACTCAAGTCACCTCTCACAGTACACGACCACTGCCTCGACCCCCAACCCTGCCAACACCGCATCCCCACACCCCACGGTATTATGCCACGGTCCCCATCACATCCCCTGCCGTGTCTCACCAACACCTGACGTCTTCAGCCACACCCTGCGCTTAGTTTAGGCAACACGATTCCACCCAGCCGCCCGCGATCCGTTCTCCTCCCTCCAAATCTCTTCAAAACCCAGCCACTGGGGGTCGCGACATGTCCACATCTGCCTTAATAGCAGTCTCTCACCACTTGTGCAGGGTGCGGAATGAGCAATTCCCTCCTGCTTGCCATACAGGCATCGAGCCCTACACACGGTGCTGCACAACTCCGTGTTCATAACAAAAAGATTCTAGCAGTAAAAGGTAGAAATGGTGTCCGTTCGTCGGCGAGTTGCCGCACTTTGCAGCATCAGCAGAATGACAAGTTAAAAGAGTGCATGTACAGTTTTAGAAACTGCCAAAATTATTTAACCAATGAACTTAATGTTGATGTCTTCATTCAAAGGGCCCGTCTACGGGGGGAGTGCTTGAGCTTGCGTGCAAGATCGAGGTAGTCAACTTGTCTGCAAGAGAGCAACACAATGCGCATCCTGTACTAAGGATACATTCACAAGCCTGGGACAGCATGAGTGGAAAATCACGGGTGTGGAAGAATTGAGTGAATGCAAACACGGAGGCACACGGTTTGCTGGACCAGGCAGACCCTACTCTCAAATATGCTGGGTTGCGAGATGGTGTCAGCCTAATGGGGCAGGTCAATCCATGTGCAGAGCGATATTACTTTGTAATTCCTATACCGTCGGGTCGTTTTTTCTTTCAAGGTCAATCCAGTTGAACTGAAAAATGTACCAAGTCTGTTTACTGAATGCTTAGTATTAGAAGCATAATTCACTCACTGCCGGCAGTATGGTCACTAATGAAATTGTGTTAGTGGACCACTTCCTGGCATAAGCCAATTACCATCCTTCAGAATATCATAAGAATTCAAACTTATTTCAGTTGCAAATCCCAAGGCATTAAAGATGGGCAGCCCCAAATACCCTCGGCATTTGTTGCAGCCTTCAATTCGGGCCGTTTCTTACCAAAGTGCCTTTCAAAAGTATACCCTAACGTTTGAAACAGATCTAGGTACAGGCACGTCTCGATTAACAAGCGTTTTTTTGCCAGAATTTACTGGAGCAAGCAAATTGAATTTAACCCAATGTATTCCCAAATCGAGCAAAATGTTCGCCTTGAGAGGGATCAAATTCATCCCATAGTGGCAGTGGCCGCACCACGGCCCGCAGCTGTTTAGCAGATGGCCTCTGCTGTGCAATTCCCGCACGCGGCCAACACGAGGTGACGATAATTATCCGAAAAGGTTCGAGCCACCCCTAGGCACAACTCAGACGAGTTCGTGGTGTGCGGGGTGTAAACATCGCCACGATTAAGACAAGGCCGCCGGGCATGGTAACGGCCACCCACACCCCTTGTTGCCGTGCCGGCCTTCATTTGCCTGCGTTTCGTCTCAAATTTAGCAATCTTTGGAAGAACGTAATCAACCAGGTAAGGGTGTTGACCGTTGTTAGTCGACTATTGTATTGCATTTCTAAGTTTACTAGGTTTGTTTTCTACCTGATGACAATGGCTTGGTGTTGCAATCAAAACGTATTCTACTATTTTTCTTTCTACACTTTACCGAAAGAACCAAAGAGTAGCTTCATTAGACGCTAACGAACAGCACTTGGCCAGTCTGTTAAGACTATAAACGGTTGTCTACGTCCGGTGCACGAAAGTTGTTCAACATACATCTTTGTCTTGGGGAGGGTGCACGAGACGTGGAGAGACGTGGAGATCGAGGACTGTGTGGAGGCGATAAATCAAACTAAGGGGAATTCTTGTCGTCGTTCTTCATGGTGGTGTTACATTTCATTACATGTTATAAATTCGTTTGTGGAAACTTGTGGCTGAAACACAACTCCGATTTTAATATAGGGAGTCATTAGGAAATCTGATAATTTAACGTTAGTGTACGCTTGCTGAGAAATGTCTGTACCGATGAACGATAAACCCCGTTTGTATAACAGGTAGAGCCAAACAAACGAACCAGTGACTCGCATGCAAACGTAAATACGCGGTAAAAAAGTCAAAAGATATAAGGTTGCCTTGATCTTTACTGTTCAAATCAGCAGTACAGAAACACAATGACATTCACTGTAACTTTTATGAATGGGGAAAAGTAGGGTTACGGGATCATTAAAAAAGAACCACAACCAATCCAAATAAACATTCTTGCAGTGGACTACAACAAAAAAGTAGAAGCGATTATACTGCATGGCTACCTGTGGACAAAAAAGCTGCAGATTTGGCAAAAATGGCACGAGTTGGGGATACTTGAAAGGGAAAAAAAATCTCCAACATCAAAGTGCGACTAGTTTGGACAAAGCGAAAAGTCTAACCTCTTGCTATTTGCACCATTCCACAAGACAGTTAATCACATTTCCTTGAGGTTTAAAAAAAAAAGCACAATTGTGCTGCCAATTCACAAGGATTGTGTAAATACACGTCTCAGAATAGCATACAACCATTTGCTAGCAACCTCATCCAAATTGCCTGTTCACATTCCCAAAGAAAATCCTGTTGGGGATTACTTAAACTAAAATTGAGTCAATCGATTATTAAATAGTTGTTTCTAAGAACCAATTACAAATGACACAATTTTGGCAAGCGCAATGGATTTAGTTGAACTCGGCAAGTTCAACTAAAGATAAAGGTCTGATTTTGAACAGCCAACTCGTGCCATCTCACCACAATCTGACAAGACAATGGGGAGCTTTGGTTTGTTTTAGAGTTCTCCACAGTCGGCAACGACAATCTTCTTGGACGTCTTTCCACTCGCCGCTCCATAGCCCTCAACCTTCTTGATGACGTCCAGTCCGTTTATCACTTTCCCAAAAACAACGTGCTTGTTGTCCAGCCTAGAGAGCACAACACAAATTTCTCGTCACGATGGGGGGGGGGGACCAGGGTGAAATAAATCATGCAAAAAATGCAGCACTAGTATACATAAACCAAGCTATCGCATTTATAATTTTATGCAACGTACTCCTTGCATAATGCTCAAAATAGTAACCATGTTCAATTTGATGCTTTTTCATTAATGCATGTACAACGAATGCATTTGCAGTACCTTAACATTCAAGTCAGTGATTTAAACAAACTCCCAAAAACAAGTCCTTTACAATGTTTCAATTACATTATTAATGTGACGCGTGACACCCATTATACAATACATTTCAAAAAGTAAAATCTATATGCCTTTACATGCATGTTTGGCTGGCAGTGTCAAATCGCCGAGTAATCCATGGACACCCAAAGAGCACCAGGCATTTTATGATGTATTCTTAAATTATGCTTATAACAATTCTATTCCAATTTATCCAAAGTATGCATAAAACTAAATCTCAATACATCTCAGAATCCAAGCAGGGTTGTATGTTGACGTTGCCTGGATAGGCAGCCACCATACATAACAGGTTATAGTATGCTAGAGGGTTGTGTTGTCAGCAGCGCTGTGCAGTGGAAAAATGCAAGTTGTATTTGACTTCTATGCTCCCATGTCCATGCTTCCCAACTTCACCAACTTGCACTGACCAGGGTGGGTAGTGTATGGTTAACTCAACCCCCCAGCAGTCGATTGCCAAAGGGCTGCACATATGCAAATTACGTGAATGTAATTACATATTGTTTTAAATTATATCTAAAGCAATAGCTAAACCAAACCAGAAAAGGTGAAACTGTATAAAGACACGACACTTCATTTGTTACACATACCCAATGAACACTACAAGAGAGATCAACGGTAGTCAGCCTATGCAGATGGATTCCCCATGACAGCTGCCGGACCAGCCAAAATCCAATGTTTATACGAGCAGGGAGACCACTTGCCTTTTGGGTTGAAAATGTGGTTATAGAATTTAAACTCAAACCACAGATGAATCGGAGAGACTTACTAAATAACAGGTGTGCTCACAAGCAGAGGGAAGGCACAACTCCCATCTTGCACGAATGTTATGTGACCACCAAATTGCATTATCCAAGCTACCAGCTCAGAAGCAAGACATGTGGCTGCATTGCTTACACCAACAGCTTGAGAGTGTGCGATGCCCTTACTATAACCAAGGAGTATTAATGAGCACAAAGCCAGTTTACTGTTGGTGTTTAAATGCAGCCTATTGGGATGGCTACAATAAACCGAGTTTGTGGCCCAAACAACTAGTCACACATTGTTCAGCTTCCAGCTGGTGGCCGAGATAAGCCTGATATCATCGTACATGCAATGTGGTGTCACATGACATGCATGAAAGGTATGGCAGTCATACCTTCCGGCTGTGGAGGACACAGCGGTGTTATTAAATCTCGATTGTTTGGCGTTTTATCATATACTTCATGTTTGGATTTGTATAAGAGGGACCTCTGAAGTCTGTATGCAACCATGCATGGACAATGTAAGCTACTTGCCATGCAGTCTTTGCAGTGCAGATGAAGAACTGAGAGCCGTTCGTGTTTGGTCCAGCATTAGCCATTGACAGGATGCCTGTAGCATGGATAAATGATCAATTATAACAGCAAATATATCCACAAATTACAATACACAAACAACACAAACTAGAGCATTATGGACCCACTTCGCTTACCGTCACTGCTTAATATTATACGCTACATAAATAGAAGCCATACTTGGAAAGTGTTGCACACTTGTTTTTGCAATCATGATACCATTGTTTTAGAAAAATATGGAGGGCATCATTTCACAAGTTTAAAGATGTTCAGAATTTTTAAGCAGCTGCAGCCTGACATGTAATTTTCCAATGTTGTATTGCTCTGGTGGCCAGTAAAACATCTTGCCTCCAGAGGGCAGGACATACCCGTAAAATTAGCCCACTTAAACTGCCAACTCTGGTATTAATAATCGGGTCCAGGGTAATCAAGGGGCTAAACTGGAGGGTGCAGCCAACTTTGGCCTCGTCATTGAAATTGCAACCCAATTAAAAGTTATCGTGAATGTAAAATTATATTAATATCAGTTAAACTATTTCAGCTGAAACGCCTCCTATGCCATTTTATGAAAATCCAAGATGTCTTTCGTCTAAACCATTTTCAGCCACTCCACACTTATTTTCCAACTTAGTGTTGGAGGGGACTGAAAGCAGAACCACACAGCCCAATTAGTCATGTCGTGGGCAAACTTAAAACAATTAAAACCCTAATTTCTAGTGTGCATTAACTCAGGCAGGTCTTTCTAAAATGCGTGAAAAGCTTTTTTAAATGATTTTGAATTTGTACACTGCCATTATATTGACATGTAAAGGATAGATTCCAAGCCACTGGAAAATGAGGGTCTTCCCACACTTCACCACTGGTTGAGGGCAGGGCAAAGTACAAAACAATGAATTTTGCCTCACTGCCTTCTACTGCCCGACAAGTGATCCTGCAGCAGACGTATAGCAAACTGATATGCTTAGTTGTCAGCCTTGATGCAGGCACTTTCCAAGATCAAACTTTCTTCAAATCTGATTGAACAATCCAGGTAATTTGGCCATAGCCAAACCACATCTTAAGTTAAAAGGTACGGCCCTGACATTGCTTGCTCACACCACTGCTGGCAGAGGACCAACCCTACAGAGAGCTCTAGAGCCATGAGGATATTTTGCCCAACTTTCCATGTGACCAGGCATATTGTAGGAAGATGGAGGTAACCACACGTCACATCAAACTGCTGAAAAATGCATCCCCACAGCAATCAAAATGGCAAATAAAAATACTATCAAAGGCACAGACAAAAGCTCTTGTCAACGGAATCTTATTCTTACCCGGGCCCTCATGCTTCAGCGTGAAGTTCTCATCCTCAAACTTGTTGCCGTAGATGGATTTGCCCCCAGTTCCGTTGCCCTTGGTGAAGTCTCCACCCTACGACGGAGAGAAACCGGAGCACTCCATCACGGCACTTCAGCCAATCTACCATTCCCAAGACTGCACTTGCAAAGCTGTACAAGCACTGACCTTGCAATATTTCAGCAGCAAATTGCTGTAACCACGAGTTGGCATAACCACTACAGGGTGTTTTGTGCCATAACAATTGTTTGTCAAAGCACAAAGTGATACTTTGACCTGCAGCACCATATTAAAAATATGGTCAACATGGAAACGCAATGTACTCGAATATTGCAAGCTTGACCTGGTTAATCAATTCACCATATGGCTAAAAGGTTGCACAAAAACCAAAATAATTCCACATACGACCCCCACTGCATTAAATCACTGCAATCATGATTACTACAAAGCACTTTTCATGGATAGAAAATGGGGCATTCTCAATCGGCACATTTCCAATCATCCAAAAACACCATTAAGATACAACTGTTGTATTTAAACTGTAAAAAAAAGCTTACAATAAAATTCCAAGTTATTCCTAATACTGACATTCAACCTAGCAAGTTGTTAATTCAGTCATGCTCAAATCACTTGCCATTGGCACCTGTGTGTAAAGCTGTAGGTGTAAACTCTTACCTGGCACATGAAGTCGGGGATGACACGGTGGAACGTGGACCCCTTGTAGCCAAAGCCCTTTTCTCCAGTGCACAGAGCACGGAAATTCTCTAAAAGCAAAGGACAAGATAAAGAGGAATTAAAGCAGAGCCAAAACAAGACAAACATCCAATAGGAGCTCTAGATAATCCAAGTCAAAGTTCCCACACAATGTACCGCAATTTCCTTCTGCAAAGCAAGTGTTTATTGTACTGGAGAACAGCCAAAACTGGCAGTGGGCCTACCATAAAGCAAACTGCAACGAGACGTCTAGATGTGCACCATTTAAACAGCAATAGCCAGGCCCATTTAAAAACATAAAAATACACAAATAATTGACTTTGTTCATTAAAATTACAAAACCCAACAAGTGAAATTGGACCCATGAAACCGTTTTTGTAATGTAACCCCACCAGGTCAATATCGAACACTTTTAAAGAATAGAATTTACAGTTTTGCCCTAATTTGCATGTTAAAGTCATCAGCTTACATAACGTTAGGAGCATGCTCATTTGTACTTAAAGTCTACGGATCATTAAATTGTCACCCTTGTATTTCAAGGCTCTATGGAAAGCTCGCTTAAAAGTTTAATAGTTGGCGACACTTGTCATTTAAAAGGATTAAGTTATTCAATTGCTCATTTGTTCCTCCATTTAACTAAACGGTTTACTCGGGAACAAGAACCTACAAACTGTTAACTCTGGAACAAGAACCTACAATTGAAAGTAGCTAGCTAAAGGCAACAGAAGCAGAAACACTTAAATATATATTTGCAAGGCTTCTATGCAGAAGCCATTTATTTTTGCAAAGTAGCTTACACTAATTATGTATATCAATTCTAAATTATTTCAATCACAGTTTGTAGAGCACCAAGATTTTCGAACAGCTAAGGGGCAAAATTCCCTCTTACATACGACGTCTAATCTCAAAAGTCTAATTTACCACATTTTCTAGTGTACCACAACCGGAACAACAAAAAGCACGGTACTGTAACAGGCACAACTTACCGGCAGTCTTGGGCACAACGTCACCCCTCAGCTGAAAGGCAAACACAAGAGGCACAAGACCCATCAACAAGGCAGCCCATGACAGAGTGCTGGTGTACAACGTTGCTCCTGAAGCTTACATTTGAAACAAACAGCCACGTCTCACTTCGAACATAAATCACCGTACGTTCGTTATTTCACCCGATAAAGCTTTCAAACTTAGTTGGATACTTATTTGCCCGCTCAATTGGCTTCTAAATATAATTTTGGCGACTATTATAAGTATTGGTTTCTGAATCACTCAAGTAGAAATATATTCACACTTATGAAATGTAATCAAAATGAAGAATCGGGGGAGTAATCTCGCGAGGTAATTACAAAGTACTGTAATTGTTCTAAGCATTCGTGGATATTGAACATTCGATAAGAGCGCCTAACAGGAACGTTATTTACTGGAATCACGCAAGTGTTCAGAGCTCAAGACTTGGCAAGCCAATAGGAAACGTGAATAGACATTTATAGGAATAATAGTTTAACGGTAGGTGTATGCATTCCTTTGGGAACACTGGAGGCAAGGGCAGTCTACTAAAATTTTACTTTCTATTTCGGCGACTAAATCACAGCCCGTTGGCACCGTGTGGTGTCAAAACAATTGTATTGTTTTATATTAACAGAAAGGATAAGGCATCAAATCATGCGATTTTAATATCTAAAAACAATATTATAAATGCAGAGTGCGTAATACAGCACCTGAATACAATGCATTTAAAAATAGGAGACAAGTCTACAATACATTGCAATGGGCCCGTGCACATGCCGTTATATAAAGGATGATGGTTTTAGGAAAAATCTGCCAGTATTTGATAAATACATGGTGGTTTTTTCACCCCGGAACTTTAATGCGATACCACAGTTGTGGGGTGAGTGTTGCAGAGATGACAGGGATGCAGAGATGGCTAAGACTAAAATTTGTCAATTCTCGCTGCAGTCAAAGAAAACTCAAAGACGACACATAATGGGCGACCCTTAAAAAACACATTCTTCCAGTGTGCACATTGTTCTGAAAATGGACGAAACCTCCATTAAATGTATAAAGTTAGCATTTGCCATAATTACTTCACCCCCCCTCCCATTCAGAGTGTGGGTGCGGCCACACCGCCTTGAGGCAGTGGTAGAAATGTCACATGGCCGGGGACATGTCGACACGAAAAAAAGAGCACCATCGTAACTTCTTAGTGGCAACACTTTTGATAAATCCCCGAGCAACAGAGGGCTTATCGTCGACTACCTCACCAGGATATGACCTCATCTTCCACAGCGCGCTAGCTACAGCGCCAACACGCCCCCAGACATTATGGTTGCCGATAAAGGCATTAAGAATTTGAACATCCCGTTGTCAAATCAACTACTGGATGACACCACATTCCATTGGGGTGCTTTAACAATACTTCATCGCGCTGGTCACCGCGTGTTTACGGGCACCAACTAGTTGCGACTTTGCCAATGTCGCAGTGCACCAAGCAATGTGGTACTGATGCCCCCCCCCCGCCCATTATACTTGGCAATCGATACACACGATGTTGCCAATTCACTTGGGTCTTCGCCTAAGTGGCTTTGATCAAATGCAGAACTTTGTATGCCACGAGCTAATAATTTATGGGGGCCAATACCCGTGGCCTTTTCGACTCTTGCATGCGTATGTCACTCCCACCTGCATATTTGAGCAGCTGTGCGCAATTGACTGCAAAGCGACGTGGTAAAATAATATGCAACCCGACTGCAATACTGTCGCCAATGATGGATTTCGTCTGGAATCCAATACGCATACCCCACACGAAAAGGCACACGGGGGGGGGGGGGTCACGATTGTAAAAAAAATGACTCTGCTGACTCTCGGTGGTGCACAGCGAGTGACGTGGAGCCACGACCCCACTCACTGCACCAAGACGCTCACTGCCTAGAGGAGCTCACGGGAACTGCACCGTGCCGGTCACCGTACAGGGATGGGAAGGCCGGGGAGCGGCGCTATTCGATTCCGGCCCCCACCGCGTAAAGAGAACTTGCATTGCCATCAACGTCGCAAAAAAACCACCGCACGACTATAGGCAGCGAGAGCATGGGAAATTAGTAGCCTGCGGTGGGATAAAATACCTAATAAAGCAACCCGATACGCTGTTAGTAATCACAGCATTCGTCGTCCCGCCTCTGCTCCCCACGCACCATTTTGCCGCAATCCCACGTTAATGTCGTAGTTGAATTCGTGTGCTCAGTGCAGTGGCCGCCTTGGGCCCGTGTTGTCATTCTCGACCGTACAAACTCAATTCCAGAGCCCTCCCTCGGCGTAGCACGGTCGGTGGCTTTTATACGGAACAATTAGAATCTTAAGTCGGGATCAATAATTCACGCCTCTTCGAATACTTGACGCGTAGTCTTATAGAATGCAATTGGTAGGAATCCTGGCAAGAGAGATGTTGTCACATGTCCATTTCACAAATTCCCTCTAAATTATATTCTGCAACGATGTTTAACAATGCGCTACGTTGCCTTTACAAGGAACTTTAAATGTGTCCCTGTATTCAAATGTTTAGAGGTTTCACAATTAAAACTTCAAACGTAGGCAATTTACTTTCGTGCAGGTTTTAGACGTCTGGCTGCATTTTAAAAATTCCGATTACAGAGCCACGTATCAATTTGTAGTATCGATTAGGAGTTAAAAAGAGTTTAGAAAACATTATTTCGATTTGGCGGGGAAACGCCCCGAAGGCCATGGCCACATCCTTCACCGCGACTCAACCCACTTTAAAATCGTGCAAATCTTTCTAAAATCATGAACGAGTAGCTGGTGCTCTTCCTCCAAGTACCGTCAACTGTGGGGTTATTCTAATACCCAATTATTTTACTGAACATGTATTAAATTAAACATTACAATGCATGGTCGCTGCGTCTTCAAACCACGCGGCCACACGGGGCGGCAAAAGCCACAAAATCCCGCGCTCTGCAGAATGACATTTCTTTTTTCTCAACGCAGCCTTAAAAATCTACCTTAGAACGTTTAACCAATTCCTGCCCCATTTACAGCCCTACCCTGGCGTCTTAGAACGAGACAGCAAGAAATATTTTATTTAAAAAATCAAGAACCAATATTTCAATGCGCGTTATGGACGTCCCCGCCATGCGCAAAAATACAAAAAAATCAACCGGTGCCAAAACAAATCAACATCTTTACATTCATCAAGAGCATTACATTTTTAAAGTTATAACTTCTTCAGAAAGTTAAGTTAGCACGGTAAGTTAATTAACAATTTTTTTTTAGCTCAACTGGCCTCATGGCCCATCCCAATGGCGGGAACAGCTCCCGGCACGAGCGCCACAAAGAATAGAAAAATAAACAATAAAAACCACAATCATCATCTCTCACCTCCATCACGACGCGACCCACGGCAGCGCCGTCGGCGGTGAGGTCGAAGAACACCTGTTTCACAGCCATTGTAATGCTAATTTGAGCTTCCTTGCCTTTGTTCTCCCCACTTTAAACTTAGCAAGGGGGTGGAAATTAACGTTGCAGCGGCGGTGGAAGCGGCAGCAGCAGGGCCCGGAGACGGCGGAGGAGGGAGTCGTCCGCGCCGCGCCGCCTTTATACTCTGAGACCGCGTCACAGCCCCCACCCCACACCTCCACGATACCACTCCGCCACGAAAAGTAGGGCGGCGTGTTCACGCGGACATTTACAGTGCACCAGCACCAACCTAATTACCTGCCAGCAGCATCTTTTTGCTTGAACGTTACATTTAACGACTAATTAGCGTACGGTAACTCTGTATTTTTGTTCAAATTTCATTTACGTGTAAAGAAACACAAATTAGGATGTCGAGTTTTTTTTCTATTGAAAAAGCATTTTTTTTGTGTGGATTCCCCTGCATTTGGATTTGGGAAACCCGTTAGGCTCTAAAGGGACGGCGTATCCTCGTCCTCTCGCCCACATTGGGTGCCTTGCCTACCACTGCACCGTCATTCATTCATTCTTTATCCTGTGCACGGCTGCTGTAGGTTGCACAGTAACAGCTGGGGGTGTCACGGTGGCGAGATGAGAACTGCCTCGCACAGTGTACACAGGAGGTCGTGGGTTCCATCCCGACCCTGACGCCTGCTGCTGTATATTTGGAATTTGAGTGTCTCTTTCTACCCGTGGTCGCATGGAGTTTTCTCAGGGTCCTCACGAGTTTCCCCCTCCACATTTCTAGGGGATAGGGAAGATGGATTTTGGCTCAGCAATCATTGGAAGGACGTAATAAACCATTTCGGATCTTAACTGATTGTGTTCACGTTTACGGTGACTTTCAGACCGCAATCCACTCACTGGCATTGACTATATATCTTGTATTCTCCGCAGGGAATGGATTCTTTGCTCCCTTGCAAGTCTCCTACCACCACTCTTCCATTGACATATTTCATTGCTTCCTCTTAGTATCTTTCACGCGACGGTCAATGGTATAGTGTATAGCGGATTGTATAATAATAAATAGTATAAAATTGTAATGTTTAATACAATGTATAAAGTAATATATAGTATCGTAATTGTATAGTGAATATACAGCAGTGTGATATACAGTAGGGTGGGTAGAATAATACATAGTGTAATATTACAATGTATAAGGTATAGGGTGGCGTATAGTAATACAGTATATAATTTAATGTTGGGTTTGTCTATGGCAATATATAGTACGGGGTATACCCGTGTGATGTAAGAGAATAAAGTTTAGCTGGAATCATATTGTATTTTTTTTTAGCGACATAGAATTGTAATGTATTATTTACTGTTAGTAGTTCAGCTTATTGAAGAGTATATTTAGTATACTGATGATACTATGTAGTTTATACGTTGGTTGTTTACGTGTTGGTATTAGTTACTGCAGCTACATACTGTTAACATTCCTTCCCTTTATTAATGCTACCCCTATCCCCTCCCTTTGATGCTGCTAATCCTGCATAATGCACGGGCATAATATGACTTTAAACCCCCCGCCCACCTCCTACGCATTTCACAAGTAGTACTAATCACATATCTGCATTTCCCATAAATATGCTAAATTCCTCTTGATATGCAAATTATTTTGTCAAGGCGCTCTCCCCCCCTCCAACCGAGCTTAAATAGACGCTCCAAGTCTGGGGTGTTTCATTCAGACTCTGTCTTCTCGACAGACCTGTTCTTCACCTGAGGACGGCTACTTGCGTTGTGGCCGAAACGTCGTGAGCATAATTTTATTATGTTTTATTTTTATTATTTAATTATTTCCATTCTACGTGACTTTACCGAAAGAACCAAGGAGATGAATCCCTGCAGTCACGAAAGCTTTAAATCGAAATGTAGAAACAGTTTTAAGTGTTTTAATTTCACCTTTTAGCCTTGTTATATTTCTACATGCTGATTTCTGTACCATGCTGTTGAAGGACCTTGGCATTCTAAACTTTACCACAATTGTTTTTTAAAATTTGCTCCTATGCGTTTTACTGTAAACCAGGTTTCTATTGTGTAACAATGTCCCCATTGAAAATGTGCACTTACTGCCCAATCGGTGTTTATCTTAAAAAAAAAATATTTAGTTCTCTCTAAATGGTCTGGCTGAATGAATATGGTGGAGTTCATAATTGCGGTTCGATTCCTGGCGGCGTCTGAAATTTTTTTCTTATGGGAACAACGTTGACTTTCTTTTGCAAAAAATGGCATTCAGATTTCCTGTCTCATGGTGCAAGGTATAAAGACAGAGGAGGCTCGTCAAGGACGCTACTAGGCACTTGGAGGCAGTCGCCCTCCAACAAAATCGGAGGGCAGAGGAGCGACGCTCACAACAACGAGCGGAGCACAGTAGGGGCACAAATGGTGCATCTGCCACCCATCTCAGTCAACCCATAGCACCTGAGTCTGTTCCGTGACCTGTCAGCGAGCCTTTAACACCTCACGTGGCCTCAAAGTGCACCTGGCCTGGCACAGGCGCCGTGGCGATGTCACTGCCATTTAACGATGAATGGCGACTTGGTATAAATACCAGCTTTAATAATTAATCATTGTTGAATGATAGTAGGAAGCCATTCTGTACCCTTAGTCGACTTTAATCCCAATGAACTAGACTAACATTCACAAGTTCTACATTCCAGTTCAGCTATGTTAAATACAGTACTGTCATTTTAAATCGAATACTGTACCAAACAATTACTTTGAAGTTCACACGGTACTATTTTAATGGTAATGTCAGCAAAAGTCTGCTTTTCTCTTCTGTCCTGCAAAGGGGTCATGCTCACATGTGCACAGTTTATATATTGTACAGTGCCTTAGGCATGAGCTATTTAAATGGCTGTTTAAGTAAATTCTGTAAACTTACGTTTCCAGCGTGTGCTCTAATATCCTGCTCATTTCTGAATCCAGCATTATTAAGAGGTATTGACGATCCAGTGATAGTGTTGCCCTGATTCTAATTTATCTGATGGGAGGTTTTTTGTATGCAGATTTTTGGAAAATAACCACGTTTTCTGCTGGGTCTCATTGGCAAGCTTGTGGCCTGTTAGAACTTACACTTCATATTCAGAACCGCTTTTGTGCAAAAGTCAACAGCGGTCATACCAAGAAAGGCGAATTAGTCTCCTACAGAGCAGAGGGTGGTCCAGATGTCTTGTGATCCCCATTTAATTCTCTAAAACGTAAGTTTTGTATACCAATGGGTGTGAAAACAGAAGTTAATAACCAAAGGGGGAAAAATATGTAAGGGGTAAATTAATTGGGGGTCACCAGACATCTGGACCACCTTCTACAGTGCATTCGTATGGGATTGCTGCCATTGAGTCAGGACTGAATGGCAATCAGCACTGCCCATTTCTTTTTTGAGGATGTAGACACTTTGAAATGATCAAATTATACTTTATAATTTTTGTACAAGCAACTTGCACATACAGTACTGTATATGCTTTACAGCCTCAAACGCTTCCTGTTAAACCCATTAAGAGATTGGGCTAAATATTACTGATATTGGCAACATACCAATGTTTTTTTTGTTGCTGTGGATCATTTTGTGTTAATTGGACCATTTATAATGGGATTCATACCCCTGCCACCTTTCACCATATTCCCCAGTTGCCAGTCCAGATTTAACAGCTGCGTCGTTGTCACCACCGTCTCCCAACACCCGCAGAGAGGGCTTACATCTCTCTCTCTCCCTCGAGAGTGGGCTGGCCACATTCCACGCTGCTGAAAAGTCGCTGCATTGCCCTGCCACTTACGTGATTTCCACTGCAGACTCCATTTTCTCAGCTTAGGTCTTGCGGGGAAACAACGCACGTGCCCCGTGCTTTGAACCTGCCATATATTCGTTACCGCAAACAATTGGGAAAATGTTGAGCAGCCAGTGGTACTAACGAGGTATGTGGCATGCTGCTAATTAGGAGCGATTATTTGTGATCACATGGGAATGTTGATTTGGCCAAAACATGTGACAATCGGCCAAAATAGATCATCACTGTTGCACGATATTTCTGTATCTGGAACATAGCATTTGGGAATTCTGATTTTATGCAGATGAAGCATTAAACATGTTTCATGTAGTCCCATGTGCACAAAATGCATGTATGGTGTAAAAACATGTAAACACATTAAGATAGTTAATTGAAATGTTTCACCATTGGGACTCGATCAGAGTGCCAATCCGAGGTTAACAATTGTAAAATATATTTTGGCTAAGAACTCCTCAAACAAGTCGAGATACAAATGTTGATTACATTTTCCAAGACACCAGAGGGAATCATTGTTGTAAAGTACTGTAAATGAGACTACTGTAGAGTACACTGTGGCATTTAAAGTTAAGTTGTGTGTAACTTTCAATTTAGCATTTTCTCCGACACTGGAAAAGGTTTGTCTTTGCAAATAACAATTTGGAGTTCAATTATGATATATTACAGAGAACATTGTTTAGGTACATGCTGTGCTTTTTACAGTATCTGTGCACTATGTTTTTTCAGTAACTCAAATATATCTGCATTTAATGCATATCAAAGTTAACAGACTTTTTGATGCAATACCATTTTAGGCAATTGGAGTTGGTTTGAAAATACAATTTAGACAGTGCATCTTATACAGCACAGCAGTTATAAACTGCTGTACATTAAGAATGCACTTCACTAATACACTCTAAAACTGCTGTCGAAAGTCTGATATTTATGCTGATCATGCACCGATAGAAGAAAACTTTAATTCCTTGAGTTGTGAGTGAGATGTGGGGACTGGTTTTTATGTGCTAGTAAACACATCATGGGCGGTTATCGAATTGAAAGAGAGTCCACACAAAGATATCTTTCGGAAATCTTCATTTATCCTGGAGAATTCCGATAAGCTATAAAGCTATTTTTCACAGATGTCCACACTACGCACAACCCAAGACGTGCACCAACAGGAGCCTTCTCAAAGCCCCGAGCACGTGACACAACTCCTCTTTTCCACCTTACCTGTAGCCCCTCCTCTTACCGCCAAATATCCTCACTTGAGGTCTCCTCCACTATCCTGCCTCCTTCTTTGTGGCTCTGTTACCACCATTTGTTTTATTTATTAATCCTGGGTGTGGCCCCGTGTCCCCACCTAACCTCAGCAATTTTCCGCCACGACCCTTACATCACCCCCCTTCCTTGAGACCAAGCCGTCCTCGGCTTTGCCAATCCATGTTTCCCTAATGACTGTGATGGAGCGTATATCGCCCCATCAAATGTGCCCCTCAAAGCACCCCTAACGCGGGCGGAAACTGTAAATAGAAAACAAAGAGGAAAATTGCACAACGCAACAACCAAAAAGCATGTGCATCTTCTAACGAAAGTCCGTTATGTGCAAGAATAACTGGGGAAATAGATGAGTGGAATAAGAAGAATAAAAGACAGGAAGAGAGGACAAAAACACAGTCATCTCTGACACTTGACGCGCCACGACATCGTCAACACAACATTTTATGGCGAACCCCTTAAATTCAAGGGGGGGTTCCCAAGGATGTCGGCATGTTCCTCCGAGTGAGGCTCTTCGGGTCCGGCAGCGTACGTGGCACCACTTGGCTGGGTGGTGGGACCCTCTTGCTTGAGCCAAGGTGGGGATGGTCACCGCGGGTGGCTCACAGTTGACCCCCGAGGATGGAACGGGCGCAGGTCAAGTTGACGCACCAGCAGACGCAACGGCGACACCCCCAGAACCTAGCGAGGGGTGATTGAAGCAGTAGAGGCAGGCAACGATGAGTGAAAGACAACTGAATTGTGAACATCGGAAGACATCGTAGCTATGCACTTGTAAATCTAGATTGGAAATTCATTGATTTAGAACTATTTAATGTGTTGTCCTTCCCCCGTACCTCCGATTAGCACGGTTGGCTATGTACAGTGCGAAAGAAGTCCAACACATGCTTTCAAGTGAGAGGGATGAACTTAGCAATGGCAGTTTTGCATTTTAATGCGGACACATTGCGACCGCAGAATCTGGATAACCTTGACAGGTTCCCTCCATGGTTTACACGATTGAGAGATGTTCCGGTCGGCATTTGTGCAGCCATGCCAAGTTGCCGAACTACCCTGCCAATAACTGGGATTTTTAAAGAAGGCACGAGTCTTTCTGTCTCCCAAGTGCACGATCTATGGGGCCATCCATAAATGACGTCACGCGATTTTGGACGATTTTTGACCCCCCCCCCTCTCGTCACACGGCGTCACAAAAAGTCAGACCCCCCTCAAATATGACGTCACAAAGCTCTGCCCCCCCTCAAAAACATAAAAATGCTTCAAATCGCTTTAAACTATTGTCATTGTAGTGCGTATTTAATGTGCCGCTGCACTCTGATGTTGTAGGAGAAAACATTTATTAAAAAGTATATTTAATTAAATAGAACGTGTTGTCTATATTTATTTAAAGTTGCGCATATTGATGTGACGTCACATTTCTCACCCCCCCCCCATCGTCACACATCGTCACAAATGTCTGACCCCCCCCCCTAGGTGCGTGACGTCATTTATGGACGGTCCCTATCGTGTGTGGATGTCATTGCGCGCTATGAATTTCCGGCCAAACAAGTATGGGTGGAACTGATGCACAACTGACAGCAGTATTGTTGCTTGGTGGAGGACAGAGCCTGACTACAGTGTACGCTCGAACCATCTCCCTCCCATGTTGCAGTTGGCGACAGCACAGCTCCGATCCCGACATCACTCGCATCGGTGTCTGACGTGAAGAGTAACGATATATCTCGGTAGGCAAGAGAAGGCGCCTTAATCAGGCGCATAAACAGCTGCTGGAAAGCAGGTTCCTCTTCTTAACTCCACGGACAACTCTGGATTTTACTCGTAAGAGCATGCAGGGGTTTCACTATGGTGAGTAACTGGGGTACGAGTCACCGATAATAAGAAACAAACCGAGGAATCTAAGCACCTCTGGATCTGACATCGGCAGGGGCTGTGTTCGTAGGGTCTACAACAACCCCTGGTTGCACTGACAATATGGCCAAAATATCAAACCGACGATTGGAACAAATTCACACTTCTTGGGTGTAAGTTAAAATTTTAACTCCCGGACTCTAGTGAATACCTGTGCAACCGATCTGGGTGCTCCTCGAATGAGCTACCAAACACAATTCATCATCCAGATATACGAGGCATGTATTCCCACTGGAGGCCCGCCAACATAAATTCAATTGATCTTTGAAGTGTTGCAGGAGCCGTCATCAGCCCCATCGGCAAACACGTGAGTTGAAACATGTGTTCTAAAGGCCATCTTTTGTCGGGAATCCGTGTCAATATGAAGTTACCAAACTGGTATACAACGACAGCAGCAACCTCACGGCTGCCCCCTTGGAGAGCCCCGGAAGCTTTCTGCTGATCCTCTGACTGGTGGGCAGCGTTTGGGGTCGTCTCTAGTGGCTTGAGGAGTAGCCCCACGACATTTTGCTGTGCTGGGGACCTGCGGAGCGATGCCCTCCACGTCCTGTGCAGTGCCGGCGGCTGCCCGAAGTCCTGGCGGTAATGACGGAGCTGGCTGCGAGTCGTCGTCCGCGTTGGTTGACGGAGTAGCGATGGCTCCCCGTTGTCCTTGTGAGAGGACGGCGGAGTTGGAGGCGATGATAGCAGCGTGGGCTGAGGTCGCGCCGGCACCACCCGGGAGATCGGCTGCCGGCGCTGTTCGGCGCTGCTGAAGAGAGGCCCTTGCGGGATGCTTGGTCGGACAGCCGCGGCTGTAATAACGCGACTGGCGTCGTGGTGATCTGTGACTCGCAGCTGTCAGTCGGTGCAGGCTGCTCGTTCTCGTCCTCCCACCGGATGAGCAAGTCAAGTTGACTGGCGTCCACCAGGTGGTCTGCCCTCATCTCCAGCCGGGTCGGGAAAACTCATCCACAGCTGACACATCTGAAATGGCTGAACCGTCTCTCGCCCCCTCCCAGGTATCCCTCGACTCTCTCTGATGGGGTCTTCTTCGGAACGTGGCATGATGAAGCATCTCACCGCTGCCACCAGATGAAAGGGAGTC
The DNA here is from genome assembly GCA_014621495.2 of Entosphenus tridentatus. Taxonomy (NCBI): domain Eukaryota; kingdom Metazoa; phylum Chordata; class Hyperoartia; order Petromyzontiformes; family Petromyzontidae; genus Entosphenus; species Entosphenus tridentatus. The sequence continues at coordinate 10,387,413 of CM025617.2, forward strand.
CACATGAAGAAAGCCTCCACATGAAGAAAGCCTCCACACCACGCTGGCTGGGGGAGACTGGGCACATGATTGCACTGCTCAAGTCGAGTATTTTTTATTATGTGTTACAATAAAAACTCGAGATTTTAAATAATGGAGAGCGACTCTGCTGGACACACTTGCAGAAGCTTCTCTAAGCCCACCCTTCGCATTCTTTTCCCGACCAAATATTTCTTCTTCCGGTCTCTTCCACTCTCCTGCCTCCTCTGTCGCGGCTCTGTTATCACCGCCTTGCTTGCTTTATTAATGCTGGGTGTGGTCCCGTGTCCGTATCTAACCTCAGCGTGTCCCGACACGACCCTTACAGACGTTCTAGATTTGAAGCTTTCGTGACTGCAAGGATTGATACTCTTAGGTTTTTTCGGTAAAGTAACGTAGGGATAAAAATTAAAATAATAAAATAATAATAAATGAAAAATAACTTAATTAAATCACGACGTTTCGGAGGCGTGATTTAATTTAGTTATTTTTCATTTATTACTATTTTATTTTATGAGTATTATTTTTTACCTACGTGACTTTACCGAAAAACCTAAGAGTATGAATCCTTACAGGCGTGTAGATGCCATTCTCAAATTCGATCGGATGCAGCACCACGAACAGAGTGAAATCCCACTCGGCATGGCAGTGTAGGGTATACGAAGCATATGCTCAATGTACTGGCTTGCCATACTCATGTGTTTTGAGGTTTTATAGTATTTCTAACCTCTGCCTACAGCTTTTTTTTATCATCACCCTACTGGAGGACGAGGGCCTCCCCAACCCATGCGGGTCACATGGGGGCAATTTTTTACCATACTTCACCACACTTGTCAGTGCTGGTTGGTGCAGGTGGGGACCATACAAGTTGGAGCATAGTACAGCGTAACAATTGATGTTTCTGCACCAGCCTGGAATGACAAAGTAGCCCCCACAGCAGCTAACCCACAGCAGCTAACTTCTGTTTTATGCATTGGTAATCGCCCATCAAAGCATGATGCGGGCTCAAAACCTGCTTAGCATCTGAGAACTGATGGTAACGAGGGAATTCTGTGTGGTTTGGTCATAACCTCGACGATACAGGCTGACCTCGCTTCGCGTGACCCCGTAGAACACTGATGCGTTGTAGCACCCTTTGTTCTGGAGACATTTTTTTACGAAAAAAATACATTTGTCCCTCGGTTAACGATATTAACTGGTACCACGAAAACCATCGATAATTTAAATGATCGTTAATCGAATATAGGTGATACATGTTAAAGGCTTAATTTGTTCCAAGATGATTGGATGTTGACCCTTTTCACCCTAAAAACATAGTTTATAATATTTAAACATAATAAATTAACGTTCTAAGAACATATTAAAGCATTACTATTAATAGAAACATAGATACATTGTTAATGAATAGAGCATAAAAGGTGCATAAGTAGAGCATAAAAAACAATTATTACCATAGGCTAAGAAGATGGACGACTTAAGTGGTTGATGGAGAAGTTGGGGTGAGAGGACATTTTTTCAATCAACGTGGCTGATTGGCCGAGGTCTGCTGAGTCCACTTAGGAGTGCTCCGATTGGCTGACATTGGTGGCCGCGTGATATCATGAACATATCGTTAATCGAAAATCTATCGTTAAGAGAAACAATGCGGGACCCTATGGGAGGCGGATCGTTAATCAAAATATCGTTAATCGATGGCATCGTAAATCACGGGACCTCAATAAAACTAATCTACAAAACCATGACACGTGAGAACACTCAAGAGCCATTCGGCTCTTGAAGCGTTGGCCCGGGGAAACGAACCAGTCCACATCATTCACTCAGCCATTGATAGCGACGAATGCTCTGAGTCAGCCAGACGCCCCGCGATTCGAATATCACAATTCGCAGTCACGGTTACGATATGAAACTAAATAATTTGTTTAGCCAGGTGAGCGCTCACGAGACCAAGATAATGGAGTATCAGGCTCCACCTATAATATTAGGCCCCTGTTCTTCACTAATTTTCAGGGGGGGGGGGGGGACACTTTCGCCGATAAGACATCAGTGTGAGGGCCGCCGCACCATTTGAAACCATTGGGGGTTGACAGCAGCACGATGATGACGGGGAGTGTTGCTTGATGAGTTGTTTGTTGTCGGGGGCCGCACATCATGGGCCGAACTAACGGCCACCAGGGGCCGCTAGTAGCCCGTGGGCCTTACCATGAAGAACACTGGATTACATTTAGATTGAACGCTTTCGTGACTGCAGGGATTCATATTCTTGTTTCTTTCGGTAAAGCTACGTAGAAGGGAAATAATAAAATAAAAACATATTAAACAATAACATTCTCACGACGTTTCGACTGCAATACAAGCAATCATCATCAGGTGTGAAATCCACAGCAAAAAAAACTACCACATTTTATTATTGTTATAATTTCCATGCCAAATATTGCTTAGCATTCCTGACAACGCATGAATTAAGCACCTTATGTTGGGTAGCGGTCAATAAGGAACATTTCACCCTTTTGTCTGTAATGATTAATGAGTTTATTTTGTCAAGCAAACGTTGCACAACGGAGCCGTCCATAAATGACGTCACGCCATTTTGGACGATTTTTGGGGGGG
>CM025617.2:10397630-10414493 GCA_014621495.2 Entosphenus tridentatus
ATTTTATTATTTCCCTTCTACGTGACTTTACCGAAAGAACCAAGAATATGAATCCCTGCAGTCACGAAAGCTTTAAATCAAGATTTAATATTCAGTATATTTGGTATTTGCGCCATTCCTATAGCCCAAGGCTGCTATATTTCACAGGTGGGTTTACTGTGCCGTTAGGGGGAGGGGGGGCGATTTTGCTCCGTGGTTTTACCCAATTGGCTAATTTATTTGGGTAGTTTGATAAGTGTGTGCAAATTCGGACCGTGAATGTACGTATGTTGAACTTCTTTCGCACCGTCCCGAGCCACCCGCGCTGAACGTAGGCGTGGGAAGCCGCCAACACACGCGGCCGTCTGTTTTTTTATCCTTTATATTAAGTTCACTTGCGCGCTTGCTTGCTTGCTTACGACCATGCAAATCTTTCGGTCGTTTTTTAACCCACTTCCCGTGATCCAATCGAGCTGACATTTTCCACACATACTCGTTGTGCGTGACAATTAATGTTCGTGAAAACTTTTTTCCAAAATGTTACACTTTTTAGGACAAAAATATTATATTTAATTACCAATTGCTTAATGCTGGCATGCAATCATTTGACCCATAGGTGGCAGCCATCTCAAGCCAGAGGACGAGAGGACTCTAGCCGCCACGCATATAAAGGATTTATAGTGAAAAACTTTGTTTTTACGGGTTAATTTTTTTCGAATAACCTCACGCGGAGTCTTTAACGTTCCCCGTGAAGCAGAGGGTGCGTCGCATTATTCTCTGGTCCATACACACCGCAGCAGTACGGAAGCTTGGATTATGAGTCAAAGCACACTGTATATGGTTTGCTCTGTAGCGTTTGCCGCTGTGAACATCTCTCGGGACTTTTTATTTAAAGGCGTCTGCATGAGTCACCTGGTCCGCGGAGAACGATGAAGACAATTTCTAGAGCGCCCCATAACATTGCATTCCGTTACAATGGCAATCTCGTGATATTTATCTGTTACTGTAGTGCACTGGAAAGATGCAGGCTGTACAGTGGAATTTAATTTATATGTTTAAATTACATACAATATAATTCAACAAAGGAATGCACTGACGTGCTTTATCGGCGTATCAACGCGGCTGTAAGGTGGGAGATGGCAGCCTTCACACGGCTCACATGTTAAGTGTCTCATCGCACGACCAATACCATCACTTCGGCCTTTTTGGAAATAGTTTATTTTTTCGATTTCAAGATTTTGTGTAAATCCCGTCCGAAAAACGGACTTTTTAAGGGCCAAAAGACCAGCCAAAGAACAGCGGGGCCTGCATTCCGAGTATGCAAACTAAATGTGCAAGGCCTCTCACGTGCAAAGTGTGATGTGCTTGCACTCCAGAAAACCCATGCCGAAGACAAACTCGCAAAGTATACAATCAAGGGATACGACATCATTTCTCTTTGTTCTTTCGGTAAAGTCACGTAGAAAGAAAATAAATTTAATAATAGAATACGACGTTTCGATTGCAACACAAGCAACCGTCATCAGGTAGACCTAAGTTTGAGAGAGAGACAAAACACAGACACGGAGACACACAGACAGAGACACAAGCAGAGGGAGAGAACACAGAGACACATAGAGAGAGACACACAACATAGACACACAGAGACCCAATGCCTCTGTGTCGAGGCCTTAAATAGATCATTTCTGTGATCAACCATTCGAAGTCTGGCTTCGACACAAATCAAGCAAGGCCTTACAGAGTATGAGGTGACCTGAAGAAGACACCACCAATGGAACAACGTCCACCGCCATCAGAATAGGCCAGGGCGACTTATAATCACGATTCTTCCTTACTTGAATAGCTTGCTGTATTTTCTCAAATCTCTTCATATTGGTTTATCACATCGGTAACTCACAGCCCCTCTCCCCAGGGTCTTGTAAAATACAGTGACCCAAAACATGAATAAACACAAAGCATGCCAACATATAAACACAAACACTCACGCACATACTCGGCAGCACGAACATGCACACACTCCCATTCAAGGCAATCTCACACGTACACACAGCGGCAGTAACGCAAGAATGGAGACCCTCTGTATGTGGTTCTGACATGCATCAATCATCCACAGGCTACCTCGTGTGGTGGGCATGTCACTAAAATCTGCAGATCGTAAATTGTTCTCAAATAGGACGGCTGTGTCTCACTTCGCACGCCGCTACGAAATATGTTAATGCCCCTTCCTGTGGTCGTCCTTTAGTAGCGGAGGCAATGTCATTCTGCGTCCCAAATATGCATTGCCCCGCACTCGCCCCCCCCCAACTGGAATTGAACTCACAAAACTTGCAAACGTAAGTGCCACATTGCCACAACGCCAGATTTATTTTCAAACAAAAAAAAATCCGTTAAATATGTTTGTGCTCAAAACTTGTATGCCTCGCACACAATTCATTAAGCTTGCTGTGAAAATTGTCGCGTCGTTGTGGGGCTGCTAGTGTGTACGCGTGAGAGTTTCACGAGCGTGGATGGGATTGTGCCACGTACTATTTGGGTGTTACTGCTGCTGTGTGTCTGTCTTGTGGGTTATGGCATGACTATCTCCCGTAATCTATTGTTAGCACAATCTGCCAGAGCAAAATAGCGTTCGTGCCATTTAATTAAGTCGAGCATCAACAACATTTCAATGCTTTGTGAATTGCAGTTATATGGATATATCTTTTTTTGTCACAAAATAGAAGTCTTTGCAAATTAACTGCGTACATTATACTACACGGAATAGCCATTCCATGGAAACCCCGTTCCTCTGATACCACAAAAAAGAAACATTCCATGTGATTCAACAGCCATGTCTAGCTCATTTAATACTGGAAACATCGCTGCCTGTCACTCATTATTGACAGCGAATTGGTCCGTTTTGCCCAAGCCAAAAGACGGCGACGCTCATGTCGAATAGGTGGCCCTAATGAAGTGGTGGAAATTACACTTCCCTATTGCAGGGGACCAGTCTCTCCACAGGAAAATAGCGGATGACTTGCCACCAAATGCTGCTCCAAAACCGAGACGTGCTCGTTTTACCTAGAATCGATGAAGGGTTGAGTCAACCATGCTGGCATTTGAACTCCAGTCTAACGAGATGATTTATCATCATCATCAGCCATGATCTGTCCACTTCTGGATGAAGTCCTCCTCAAGCAGTCACCATCCCTCACGGTCTTGCGATGCATAAATCCATCTGCGCCTGCACATGAGCTGATTACATCACTCCATCTCCATGGGGGACGGATTATCTATGGTGTGTTCCAATCCTTTGCCACTCTAGGTTTATACTTGACCATTGCCTATCATTCTTTCTAGGAGATAATAGATAAATAATTATAGGTCTGATTAAATAAGGTTGGAAGTTGAAATGCATCTTCTGCAGTCGTCTGAAAACGTGCTGTGGGGAAACAAGAACAGTGATATGCTTTTTTTTACCGACAAAGGCTAACATTTTTAACAAACGCGGGTGACAAGATGTCATATTAGCATACATTCCTCGGATTAATAGCACGCCTAACGTTAATAGTCAAGGAAGTAAAATGACTTGCTAAAGTGAACCACTAAACCATGACCATATCCGTACACTGCACTGTAATTTCCTCTCGTGTCTAAAATTGTCCTTCCTGAATACAGCGCTGCAGTGGACTAGCCAACGATAGGCCAAGAGCGGCCCCTCCTGGACAAACGAATACGGTTCTAAAGTCCAGTGCGTCACAGGTGTCTCAAACCGTGTGCGGAGTGTTGCTGCTCTCCTCTAAACATTCCACATTCCCTATACTACAATTGTCTTTACCAGGCAAGGCCCACTGAGCTATACGGCTCATCACGTGGAAAGGTTTAGCAGCCAAATACTCCTAAACGCGTGGTGTTGATTCCATATATGGAGGAGAAAACTCGGAGGACCTGGAGAAACATCCACTCGGCCACGGGGAGAGAGACACGCAAACTACAAATATCCAGCAGGCGTCAGGGTCTGGATCGAAGCCACGACCCTCCTGTATACCAGGCGAGGTAGTTAACATCTCCTAGCCATCGTGATGATGAGAGAGAGAGACACGCAAACTCCAAATATACAGCATGCGTCAGGGTCGAGATGGAACCCACGACCTCCTGTACACCAGGCAAGGTAGTTAACGCCTCACCACCGTGGCGTGGGCCACTCGCTAGAGCACGGCTTCCCAAACTTCATTCATTTTGACCCCCCACTGCGCTACGCCTTTACGCATTTACCAATTGACACCTCGTTCAAATTAACTCGTCCCACGCTGCTGCACGCGCCAGATGATTGTTAAACGTCCCACGTGAAGCGCCAAGCAACTAACGCTGTCTGCGTTAATCGAGACGATTCAAAGTAAGATGAAGACCTCAGTGTGTGAACGTGTTGCGGACAGAGTCAATTGCTTAGTGTCACGTGAGACGCGTTTAACAATCATCGAGCGCGTGAAACGTGTAGCAAGTTGGTTTGTATTTGAATGGGGCTAACCTGGTAAACGCGGAAAGTCGTATCCTACGTTGGTGAGTCATGAAGACTGACATTTGGGAGTCCCTGCAGTCTAGGGAACTACTGTTGACTTCTCGCTTCGTGTTTGTGTCACTCAATTATTGATCAGTGGGCTTTGCCTGGTAGGATGGGGATGGTTTCGTTGTATTCGTATGTGTTTGGGTCATTTGTTTACCTTCTTTGTACTTTAAAGCAAGGCCGTAATTATAATATATTCAAATATGCTAAAAATGTCCCCCCCCCCCCAATATATTGCTATGAAATAGATTTCTGTTTATATGATTGTGGTTATGGTTGTACTTTATTAATCCCTAATCTTGGTCATGACAAACAATGAAACAAGAAAAGGTAAAAAATAAGAAAAAACTGAGAAATGTAATACAATACACTATTAGATATTATTGTAAAAAAAATTAACCCGTAAAAACAAAGTTTTTCACTATAAATCCTTTATATGCGTGGCGGCTAGAGTCCTCTCGTCCTCTGGCTTGAGATGGCTGCCACCTATGGGTCAGATGATTGCATGCCAGCATTAAGCAATTGGTAATTAAATATAATATTTTTGTCCTAAAAAGTGTAACATTTTGGAAAAAAATGTTCACGAACATTGTCACGCACAACGAGTCTGTGTGGAAAATGTCAGCTCGATTGGATCACGGGAAGTGGGTTAAAAAACGACCGAAAGATTTGCACGGTCGTAAGCAAGCAAGCAAGCGCGCAAGTGAACTTAACATAAAGGATTTTTTAAAAAGTCCATCCCATGTGTTAGTGAATTTTTTAATATTTTAGGCAGGAAATGGCAGGAAATTAGTTTTCAAATTTAGATTTTTATTTTTTTCTCTGGGGGGGGGGACCCCAGACCCCGTTGCAGATTTGCTCCCCCCCAGTGTTGACTCTGTGGCTACGGCCTTGCTTTGCACTCCTATCGCGCTTTTGTGCCGTTTGTTGTTGAAACGTTCTCATCCGCCCCTACTGGAAATCTGTGAAAAATAACGTTATAGCTCATTGGATTCCTCCTGCAGTAGAAATACATGTTTTGATTTTGATAAAAAATAAAATATTGTGATCACAAAGGCCGAATTAACCATCAAATGGGAATTCGAGACGATCCTCTGATTTATAAAGTAAAATTATCACCATAGGCGTATCCCAGGAAACCTTTGCGACTATTCCACAGGATTTTTTGATTCCTGTTTTGAGAAAAAAATGCAAATTTCTCATTCAAGTATTGCATTGTTACATCTGATTTCCTGGCGTCATCTCTGTGGTGAATATTGGGTTTTTGTGTAACATCTTATTTTTAAACTGTGTTGTTTGTTCCAGACAAAGCAACTTGCTGATAAAGCATTTTAAGCAACTATTGAGAAAGGAGAACGATTCTGATAGCTCACCTACAACAGCAATGTGTGAAGAAAGAGTACATATTGTCATCATCATATCATCAAAGGTTGGCATTGCTTCATCAGCACGCTTCTTTGTCTGGAATAAATAACACAAAATGAATAATTTTCCATATAATCCTCACTGAATATCAAGCCTTTTCAAGAGGTCCAGCATTGCAATGTTTGAACAATTATTTTATTAATTAATTTGCAATGGACAATGCTCATATAACAGGGTGTTTTCCATTTTTTCTGGCAACAAAACTGAAACTTTTTTACAAGGAATCACGTGTGCATTAACCACAGTACTTGTGGTCAAAATGCAAACAAAAAACATACTGTAATAATATATGCATTGTCTTTGAAACTGATTGGTCCACACCAGAGACGGATTTCTTTTGAGCCTCGTCTCAATTGGTGCTAGACCAGAGGACGCCAAAAGGCGTACAGTTCAAAGAAAATGCACTATCAAAGTAATGAGGACTCGGGGTAAGCATCTACATTATTAGACCTCCTTTGCCAGTACCAAAGTAAAAAAAAGGTTTCAGTTTTGTTGCCAGAAAAAAGGGGAAAACCCCTATTATTATACTTTGGTACTGGCAAAGGAGGTCTAATGATGTAAATGCTGATATAATTTTGGTTGCCCTGAGGCAGTGGTGGAAAGTCCACATTGCTATGGTAGGGACCAGTTTACCCTTGGAACAAATGTCATCGTTCCTGATAATGTAACGTCTGAAGTGTTTTCTCGATGTGCTGCCGATGTGTAGTGCCATAGATGGGCCACACTTACCGTCAGTGGTGGACAGGGCCCATCTGCAGGTACCTCGGACCCCCAGGGGAGGGGCCACTGTGCCAGCCCAAGAGGGGAGGGGCTGCTGGGGGCTCTAGGATCCTAGGCAGCTAAGCCCTTGGCGCTGGGCTCTAGGATCCCAGACAACCCAGACAGCTAAGCCCCTTGGCGCCACCAACGGGGGGGCTGTGTGTGCTCTGTGGGGTATCTGGGGGCACACACAACCCCACCCCTCGATGGGCAAAAGGGATAAAAGGGCCGCTCCCCAGCCGATCGGGGCCAGTCGCAGCTCAAGACCCAAGACCAGCCAGCTTAGGACCCTGGACCCCCTCGTCCCGCTTGTCCTTGTAAGGGCCGGGACGCTGTGTGGGCCAGTGGTGGGACTCTGGGACTCCCGGCTCTACGTCCTTGTAAGGGCGAGTTCCGAGGAAGCCAGAGTCTACACCCGCACCTTGGCTGGGTCGGGTCAGGTAGCCTCCCCTAGGGTAATTGTAGCCGGAGGACCCCAGAGCGTAGCGAGAGTCAGGCACGCTAGGAGGAGGCTGTGTCCCTAGGCTGTGTCCCTAGTCTGTAACAGAGTATCAGGACTGTTGGAGTGTTGTATTGTAATAAAGAAGTTACCTCTACAAGTGTCTCCGGAACCCATTACACATGCATACCGCACTCCTTTCACAAGGCTGATCCTTTATTTCAATGTACTATACAGTATTGTCCACATGCTCTTTACAATGACCAACACTTAAGACAAATCGCAGACAACACGGAGCCGATGGAAAACCCTCATAGAAACCCGAATTAAAAATCCGCCCGGGACGTTTTTCCTTTGGGATTCGCACGACCGATTATTAATTTCACTGATGATATTGTCCCAGCAAACCGGACGAATAACGTTCAACATTATCGGCATTTATCATGAGCGAACTGACACGAACACCACGTGGTAGACCTACTCGTAACTCATCCTAGTTGCCGACTGCGGATCAACAACAGACAAAAAGGGGTTTTGAAATGCAAACGGATCTTGTTCTCTATTGGTGTCAAATGAACAAATTTGATTATTCAAGCCATGCAACTCGTAGATTGTACTTGCATGGCATGGTACGTGTGATGCCATGTACAACCCCGCTGTCAGTCCGCTTGCTAGGTGGGTCGTGGGCGTTATTTGACCATACTTCACCATACTGGTTATTGTGGATTAAAGGTGGGGAGTGTGAGGCACGGGAGCATAGAAGTACAGTACAACAATGAATTATTGCTGCCCTCTGCTCGTCCAAAACGCAGCCATACAGCTCTATGGCGATCTCTACGTGCAGTATGTGCTGATAAATCTACGGTTGCTGGACATGTGTGTGTAGACACGGCCCCTCTCTACGAGGGCATTTCAACATCCTTAGTTAATTGGGGGGGGGGGGGGTACGGATAAAATGTACCCTGTGCACTCATGAAAATGTTTATAATGTTGAACGACTCCTAAAAGGCCCACAGTATTACACGCAATTACTATCCGTCGGAAATAACATTTGTTAAAAAAAAGAAACACGTGACACAAGAGCGAAAATTCAAGAGCGACACACACATCATCATCGTCATCATCATCATCAGCCGGTCGCATCACTCCCGTGGTGGAGGACCGCGTCTCTTAGTAGGCAAGAAACGCGTGCACAGTTCAACACAAACCCATGTTGTTATGCACAAGGACTGCGATTCGCAAGTCTTTGGTCTTTTGGCTTTTGTCCTGCTCTCAGTGGGTTCGTGGAATCGCCTATCCACCTCGCGTACGGATTGAACGGTGTATTAAATGAAAACGATGTCTCAACGTGTCCTCGTGCTCACACGAACATTGAGTTCCTGCTCAGCAGTCCCCAGCCATTGGTGTGAACGTCTACGATTTCATGACGGGGCCCAGTCTTTCCAACAATAATTGACCGTCCACAAAAGTGTTTATATGGATTTTATGAATCCCAGAGGAATGGTGGACGAAGTCGACCTCCAACTGAAATTTGAAGGTTGGGCCTTTTAATTTTGGGGAGTTGGAACACTCGGTCATTACGCCGCATGACCAGATAACAGTCTTTAAAACGCACAATACTGTAATACGAGGTGAGTAGCAAAAGTTTTTTGTCGTCATAGTCCACTTGTCAACAAACATATGCGAAAGAGAACGGCCACCAAGCGTTCAATTCGTAACATTTCAGTGGTGTAGATGCGTCAAAAGGGACCGGCTTTCACCAGCCTGCACTGACCGGCGTGGTGAAGTATGGTCAAACAATCCCCGTGACAACCAACATAACACAATTCAAGAGCCGCAATGCACTGCGTGGTGAACACGAGACGGCGGTTCCCTAATCAAAGACGTCACGAAGCAGCTGTCCATAAAGAGCCGCGGGTGGCCGTCCCCTGCCTCATGGCCAACAACGCCGCGAGAAGTCCTCGATCCGATTGGCGTTTTACCACAGGCCTGGGGTTAACGCAGACTTGATGATGCCTTGCAAATGTGCGTCTATTTGGTGTTCGAATATCTTATTGTTTGAATATCTTTTATTGCCAGAAAAAAGGGGTAAAGCCCATTCGTCTGATTTGAAGCTTTCGTGACTGCAGGAATCCATTCGTCTGATTTCATCATTTTGATACCGGATAAAGAGACTCATAGATGTCTCTTTCGGTGTCGGAGCGGAGCGCCACGTGCTGCCGCTCGTGTTCACACGGGGGCGCTGCAGTATTTGTAATCAAGGCTGCTAACAAGTGGATTTTCGAGCATACAAACAAAAACAAGAGATCAGATTTCTTGCCAAAAAAAAGTTCCGTGGCTGCCGAGATGTATAGCGTTTTGAATACCGTTTTAAAAGACGCGTGCATGTGTGAAAGCAATAATGTCAGGAAGCGGCTCGTGTGATTCAAGGGTAGCGGTTACAGACACTGCTGACCGAAAACCTGGAAGCGAGAGAATTGCAGTGACCAGGTAGCGTGGAATTGGCCAGTCAGGGTCAGGGACATTTTTAATGGCCTGAGAATTTGCCTACAGTGCTGCGCAGTAATTGGTGTCTGAATCGTGATGTCACAAAGCTTTTGTGTATCACGGCAACTCCAAATGTTGAGACGACTGCCAAGCTGCCTTTAATCTGCAGAAATTAATGCAATCGGGGTTAGATTGCGTAAATGTGTCGTTAAACCCGCAACCACCCGACACAGCCAATTAGTAAGGCTTGTCACGTAAATAAAAAGTGCTAATTCATTACTAGCAGAGCACACCCGGTGTGTTGGAAAGCAAATCCACAACATTTACAATCCACATTGTCTTGTGCGTGCGCCTTCTACCATAATCCGTTGTCAAGTCTGAGGAAGGCAGAATTTGATTGGTACGTGCCAACGTGGGGTGCACGTTCTGCCAGAACAAATACTTTGATGAATACCTGCGACACCCCCCCTCCCTCACGTCATTGTTATTTGGGAAAGGCCGAGATTATTTTTTTCACGAGGGTCCTCCTGCTTGTGATGTTTGGCCACTTGCATTTTTTGGAAGTCTCTTTAATTTGTTGAATAAACCCCGAGTGGGCCAGAGAAAATGCACACTTCAGGGGAAAGAACGCTCAAACTCCATGCGGATTAATTATAAACCTACATGTTGCCCTGCCTCCTACATCCATCTGTATTGCCCCTGCAGATGTGAACTCACTTTGTACGATATTGGCGTCACCCGCGAATCCCACCTTAATAGTACAGATATGCACCACTAAAGACAAAGATCCCCCGTATAGCCTTAACCGATTGTTGGGGCAAGTGCGGTCAGTCAGTAGTACCTATGAAGGCCGGCACGGCACACGAGGGGGTGGGTAGCCAGCACCACCCCCGGCCGCCTTTGTCTTCCCAGTGGCGATGTTTACACACTGGCCCAAGGTATTCCATTTAAGGTGTCCACCACTACTACCACTCCCCACCAGCAGGTCTCTGTAGACGCTGGTCCAGGTGGGATCACACGTTCTGCTTAGCCACTTGATACACAGGGACTTAATGACAATTTTAAAGTACTGTATTGTTTATATCTATAAGCAGAGCATTTGTATGTACTTTGTCCAAGCAACTCTCCCTAGACTGCTCTACAGATTTTCTGAGGTGCCATCGGAAAACTGACGGTGTAGCTGTTTTTATCCGAATGAGCTTGAATTAAAGACAATTTGTGAAAAAAGTCACCTTTGATTTAATAAACACATACCTGTCAACCCCTTTATCAGTGCAGACCAATTGAGACATTATTGGTCACCCCGTGCCCCTTATACATCTCAACGTTCATCCTACAAAGTCCCATCACAAGGAAGAAACACAAATAGACCAAAAAAAATGCGTTGCCCGTATTGAAACGCCTGCACGCCGTATGGACCTGGAATCTCAATTTCCCTGTACAAGAATACGGCTACACCGTGTGGGTTGACAGCCTTGTGAAATAACGACGATTTTCGGCTAGTTTTTTGGCTTCTCGGCCCCGCCTGCTAATCCGCTGCAACTATTTACAATCGGTGGGACCCCAGGCGTGAGCTTGGAGTGCGACTTCCAACCGCGGAGGTTTTTATTGTTACACGCTTTTATTTAACGCTGTTGTTGTTTTTGTATCCTCAAATATTGTAACTCAATTTTAACCCACTTCCCAATGTCGTATCGACTGCAAACTTGGTATACGTATGTCATACTGATGACAATACTATATTATATCATTAAAATAAATATATATTTTAAGCAATCTTTTTTATATCTTATGTTTCGGCTTGGGTCTAATTGTCCACGCTCAACTGACGTTGGCTCTAAATCAGCACGGTCCCTTACGTTATGGCAAGCTTCGGGGCCACTTCATGGAGTTCTGCCATTACTCGTACGGTACATTTCATTAAAGCGTGTTTTTTTTAAAACTTATTTTTAAATATTACTTCTTTTTGGTTCTGGACGCGCCCCCCTCTGCCCGCAAAGCCCCCGGGGGGGGGGGGGGGGGGGGCGAGGTTCGCCGATGTCGCCGTCTCACGCGGCCCTTCCGAATCGTCAACAGCCCGGGTCACGCTCTCGCAATCCTCCCTCGGCTCACTCGCGCCCGTCTCGCCAGCCTCCCTCCAAAGATATCTGATCGTGCTAGAGATTTCGCGGAGCTGTTTCATTTGCCCCCTTTATTTTTTTTATTATAATTCACACCAAAAGAAAGATGTTAGTCGCGCGCTTTCAGGTGCGCTTCTGCGGCCGTCTGGAACGCTCTTCCTTCCGATATAAGGAAGTCACTGGAGCTATATGCACTTTTAAATCGAGATTTTTTTTCTTAGAACTGATTTTTGTGTTTAGTTTGTCCTTCCCCTGCAACTCTGATTAGCACGGTTGGCTACGTACGGTGCAAAAGAAGTTCAACATATATAACACATTATTTAAAATGTTTACACCCATTATAACAAGATCATTGTTGTTTTATCGCGCAATTATAATGTATCAAATGTAATTAAACTCATTACATCACTGGGGGGGTGGGGGGGTAAGAACTAATCTCGGCACACTTCCCACGAGTAGACCATGTCCGTGAATAGAGGCGGGAGCAATAATCCCGCAGCTTAATGCACACCGGGTAAGGGGACATGAGCGGGCGTTAATACTAGTTTCGCGAGGCGCTGAACCCAACGTAATGTCCCGGTCATTTCCCCACGAGCGTTCTGCAAGGGAGCGGCATCCGCGCTGCGTTGATTGTCGCCGATTCAGCGGTGTCGTCCCGTGTTCTCTTTCCCGTCGGTCGTAATATGCAATACGTTACATCGGTGTCATCGCATGCAACCGCGGCTGTTTGTGATCAGCTCCACCACTTTCCACTGCACAGCAGTCAAATGGTATAGTCTATATATATATCTTGATACACAGTCTGGGTATCGGGATATGCACAACCTATATGGGTTTTTTACCAATCCTGATCGTATACAATATATATGGCAAATATATAAAACCCAAATACTTCCCTCTGTCCATCCATCACCTTGCATGCAAAGCAAATCACAGACAACACACGCCACTCGAAACGCTCTTTAAGAAAAAAAAAAAGCAAGATTACGTTCGGAAATACGCCTTGTTGTTATCGTGTCACTTGTGCGTCCGTTGCCCTGGCACGAGCAACATCTCAGACGTGGAGTTTGCGCTGCGGTGGATGGAGATGGTGCGGCGAGGGTCTAGGGGCTGGTGAACTCTGACTGGGCAAATGGAGAATCGAGGATCGACGCAGCGCTCATCTCCGCTGGCAGCGCGCCGAGCCCAGCCGTGGAAATTCATTATCGCTGCTGCAGGAATCGTTCTCCCCACACAAAACCTCTGCCGCTACTACCACTACTACGAGAGTGCTTTAAAAACAAACTGGTGCCTATTTTATCCACCGAGGAGGGAAGATCGTACGAGTCGACCAGTGACCAAAATGTGACGTTCATACATTTCGGTTGTCACTCGAGGCCCTTGCGACTGAACGTGGCTTGACTCGCTGTAGGAAGATGTGTGTCTACTTGTATACGAACATTGTCGTGTTCCTGTGGGTACATAACAAATGTTGCTGGAGGAGCGTTACACACAATCTGCCATTATTCCCACTCATAAGCTGTGGGAACAATTAACAGTTGTCATGTTATAAGATCAAATGCTGTTTAACCGCATTGCACGCACGCGCACGCACACACCCGATAAATTAAACATTTATATACGGTAGTTCACATTCTCAATAAATTAACATAAGGCTGCAAAGTGCATCAGTCACGGCACAAGCTTAATCAAGTATCAAATAAAGTATCTTAGAGGCCTGTCTCGTGTGTGTAAGTCTTTTTCATGTTTCTCATCGCTGAAATCCCCACTTGCTTCTGTGGCCGACCTCTTCTTTTCTGGAGCACAGTGACACAAAGGAACAGGAACGGAAATGTTACAATATTGAAAACATCATTACGGCACTGCTAGAAATGGCAATGTGCTGCAGAGCTAGTGAGCTAAATGAAGATGTCATCATGGCTAAAGCCGAAGATGCCACCACACCTCGCCAAAGCATTCTACAGCTCTGCCAATATTCCATAGCTGCCGCACAGCAGACACCACAAAACTCAAACATCTGTCCTGTCAGTATCCCACCATGTGCTCTTGGGTCTTTCCCTTGGTCGTCGGACGGGTTTCTAACTACGACCATTCATCTTCTTGGTTCTTTCGGTAAAGTCACGTAGAAGGGAAATAATAAAATTATAAAAATAAAACATAATATTACGTTTTTTATAAAGAAAAATAATAAAAATAAAGCATATGTTTTATTTGTATTATTTTATTATTTCCCTTCTACGTGACTTTACCGAAAGAACCAAGAAGATAAATGGTCGTAGTTAGAAACCCATATGACGACCAAGGGAAATAATTAAATAATAACAATAAAACATTATATTATCTTAATTTGGAGCTTTCGTGACTGCAGGAATTACTCTTTGGTTCTTTCGGTAAAGTCACGTATAAAGATAAAATAATAGCATACGACTTAAATTCTAACTTAGCAATCTTTGAAATACGTAATCGGCCAGGCTATGCGTTAATTGTGTGTTGACCGACTCTCTGTGTTGCATTACATTACATTTCGATATTTTGCTAGGTTATTCAATTTTAGTGTGTCTTTCTCCCTTTCTCCTAATTTTCAAGCTTGCGTACCGTACCACACGTCGCCCTACTCATTGACATGCTAATTTTTCCTCTGCCCCCCTCCCTCTCTCCGACCCCGCCCCCCCCTCTCTCTATTTAAGGCCCCGTCACAGAGACGATCTCTCTCTTTGTGCCGATGCGTGTCCTCTCTTTGTGTATCTTTGTGATATCTGTCTGCTTATATGTCTGTCTATAGTTTTCTGGTTAGATTTTTGTTGCTATTTCTTTCTTTTATACCTGATGATGATTGCTTGTGTTGCAATCGAAATGTCGTATGCTATTATTTAATTTATTATTTTATCTTTATACGTGACTTTACCGAAAGAACCAAAGAGTACATTATATTATGTTTTATTTCTATTATTTGTATTATTTCCCTTCTACGTGACTTTACCGAAAGAACCAAGAAGATGAATCCCTGCAGTCACGAAAGCTTTAAATCGAAATTTTACGACCATTCACTTCGTCTGCGGAAAAATCATCGTAAGACGCCAGTGTCCAGCCTCGGTGCCTAAGACCACCAGCAGCAGCTGCATGACTTGAGCCAACTTCCCAGCCAGCAAACCTGCATCATTTGCGTACTTCCAAGTCGCACGCGTTAATCTCACCTACATTGATTCCCGTGGCTTCGACTGTGCTAACCCCATTCGTGGTGTGAGAGAAGACGTAGTCAAGCATAATATTAAACAACGTGGGAGAGACAATATACAATCTTGAAACACACCTGTTCTAATCTCAACCATTCTGATGCCTCAGAAGGTGTGTACCGGATTAATTGTAACAAGTGCAATTAATCAGATATACACCTTCTGTTGATAGCTTCGGTAATACATCTTTAGTACCAGATGTTAGTTTCTGTATTTTATGCACCGTGCCAAATCTGATTCGGATGTTTTGGTTTTCAAAAAACCTGGCTAGTTTATCAGTTACTCCCACAATGTACGGTATTTTAATAGTTGTAATTACATGATCAGTTTCAACTCTCGTGTCATTTGATTTGATTTTGGCATTCAGTGCCCTGTTGATGTGTGCATCATTGTAACCGTTCAATTGCAGCGCTGCTTTAACATGTTTAATTTCACTTCTCAGACTATCACCATCTGACACTTTCATAGCCCGATGTATGAGCGTCTTGATGAGAGAGGATTTCTGTCAGGAACAAAACAGGAGGATTTCTCGACCAAATCTGGCTGTTGCCTGATGAAGCTAGTTGTAATTGCTGGCGAAACGTCGGACTCAGATTGTAAAAATTGTGGATTTGCTCTTCAACACACCGGTGTGCTGTACTAGTAATGCATTGGCATGTTCTGTGTACGTGACAAACCTTACTAATTAGCTGTGTTGAGTGGTGGCGGGTTGAACGATACATTTATATTTATGCGATCTAACCAAAAAACCCCTCTATTATGGATCATATTGGTCGCAAAAACTTACTACGTGTTAAAGTCATAGGTTTGCTTACAGTCTACAAAAGAAATCTAAAACTCCTCCCCATGCTCCCAACTCTCCTCTATCATCTGTCCTACTGTAAAGATCCATCACTGCAGTCCCTTCCTGATATACATTCACACTGGTGTCCCCTTGAGTGTTTGTCTAATTCTTCATCTTATTTAGCAATGTTCTGCTAAATGCCTTCTCTGGAATTCTCAGAAAACTATTTTCGTTCTCTCTCTCCCTCCTTATGCAGCGTTGCCATGACTGTTTTCCTTTAGTCCTGTAGCAGCTGTCTTCCATCATGCTGTGACTCCCTTCTTTCTGTGTTTCAACAAGACTACCACATATTCTCAATGCCTTCACTGATTTAATCTGCTTCACTGGTAGTAAGTATCCCACCTACATGGAGACTAAAACAATATGCTGTAGCGTAAAGTTATCCTGAATGTCACGAAGTGCAATGGGCATCCCCCATAATACTTTGCAAGCTACACAGGGAGTAGACATATAATCTCTTTTAGCACCAGTTTATGAGATTGTCATGCTGTGCATGTATGAACACAATTTTATACGTTGGCTTTCACGACCAATATTATAATTCATAGCCACATTCTCTTGGCTTAGATCGCGTTGGCATAATATCCAAAGCTAAACTATAACCCTCGCACCATCCGACAGAGCCGATATATAAATCAAGTTGTCACATGGGTCAATTTACCAAAAATATTGCGTTTCAGAAAACCGAAATGTTTAAAAGCAAGCAAAATGATGCCAATTGTGTACATACGTGTGCCGTGGATACCACAGAAACAAAGTTTTGCTTAAATTGAAACTGCTCACGTATTTTAGTCTGGAAAGGCTAAATCAGCACACCCGTGGGCAATGGAATTGAGTAATGGTTGTAGGCACACAAACAAAACTATTTAAAGGCCTCTACATACAATCACAGTGTACTATTGCTATTAACAAGGTTACTTAACATAATGCATGTTATCTTCTTGGTTCTTTCGGTAAAGTCACGTAGAAGGGAAGTAATAAAATAATAAAAATAAAACATAATAAAACTATTTAAAGGCCTCTACATGTTTTATTTT